>JBAMAW010000991.1:0-208820 GCA_037043295.1 Amiota minor
TATCGTTTTTAGGGTTCCGAACCCAAAAGGTACCAAAAGGAACCCTATTGCAGAGACTTCGTTATCCGTCCGTCCGTCTGTCCGTCTGTCTTCGGGTCATATCTCATAAAACGCAATAGCTAGAGAGTTGAAATATTCACAGAAGTTGTAGTTCTATGCGTGCATCAGCAACAAATACTGAAACTAAAATATTTTCGAAAACTTAAATGGGTTCCCATACAAGAAACTTTTTGGTTTGTATGACAGCTATACGATCCAGTAATCCCACGATCTTAATATTTAGAAGGTTAGTGGCTATACATCAGAAACTTATATTGTCGAAATTTTAGTTTGATCAAATTACTAGGGAGGGTACCTCCAATACAAACTCCCACTAAAATTCAGGCTCTTATTAGAAAAAGTTTTTTATTTTTTGTTTTATCGAACTGAAATTTAGGCACCATAGGTGTCTGCTATGGGCGCGGTATATTTGTTGGAATCAGTCAAATTAAACCTCAATCTGGTACGGAACCCTCCGTGTTCGAGTCTGACTCGCACTTAGCCCGTTTTTTGTTTCCCATTTTGCTTCAATTTTTCAAATCTTAATTAAAGTTGTTTTGCTTTTGTTTTAAATAAAATGTAATATTTTTGTCATTTACAGGTTTTGTCCTGCAATTTTGTCTTTATTCATTTTAATTACAATATTTTTTATTTCACTTATGGTATTTTTTTTATAAAAATTTAACTTAATTTATTATTTAGATAGCAAAAACAAAAACAAAAAAAATGCATAAACATAAATAAATTAATTGAAAATAAATATACACCGCAGCCAAAGAGGCCAAAACGGTTAATGGAACTTCAGCGAAACGAACTTCTATTGAAAGCTGTGAATTCCTTGAACAATTCAATGGAAGAAGTACAAATTCTCAGAGATTCATGAGGCTGGATTCCCACTACCAACTTTTTGCAAAGAATGTAACCATGTAAATGTCTGCAGGCATCGTCTAATACTCGCTTAATACTCGGTTAAAGTTAGATGACTGAATTGTCATCATCATCATCATCAGCATCAGCATCAGCATCACGATCATCAATGATTCCTCTTGATTTTTATTGAATTACGATTACATAAGTATTAATATTAGAATGATGTATGTTTTATATAGTAAAATATTTATTATCAATTTTGATTATGTAACAAAGAACATCCGTAAACAAATAGCGGATGGTTGTGGTTTTAAAAAGAGACAAGTGATAGATCGATTGATTGAATATGAAAAACTGAATTGACATTGATGATTGATTGATATTAACGCGGAGTATGATTTACTTGTCATACAGTATTTTGGTATTTCCAGTGAGTAAAGCAATCTAGTAATTTATTAACATCCTAAGATCCCATAAGATCAAACGACGATTTGCTCGTGACAAAATCTATTCTCCATCGCATATACATATGCACTTACCTACATTGTATTTTAATGTTGATGATGTTTGAAGTTGGTGGAGTTCGTTCAGCCTCTTAAATTTAGGTTTATTGTCACTGTTAAGTTTAGTTTTGCTTGCTAGTAATGCTGTCAGCAGTGCCAGTTTTAGGTGGGTTTATGATGTTCTTTTCCATAAATTCTATGACAGAATTTGTAAACATAATTTTTGGTCCATAGGCAACCATCGTGCTCGTACGTATATCGAGGATAATACACACTTCCAGGGCCCAATGAAACCAGTTGCCACCATGGTTGGGATAGATTTTTTTGATTATGAGCACGCAATTTGTCAATTTGTGACAAAGCCTGGATAGTGCACAAGATTACTTCAGTCAATTTGGAAAAGATGAGTTCCGAATGAGCCAATGCAAGCCAATGATTGAGTATCAATAACGCATGAATCAATGAGTTGGCAGGCAGCCCAACACTCGGGATGTGTTTTGTAAGCGATACTATGCCTTGTAAGAGTCAGAATCCTCCAAATTGTTAAATTGGTCAAAAATTTATAGTTAAAATTTGAGTGACAAAATACAAATCGTCACGTTTTTTCAATACTGAATTTCATTTCACAGAATGTGTATTCCTATTGCCATATCCGCAACAAATAATAAAATATGGAGAAGGAACAGAATGTTAGTAGTATTTCTTTTCATTTTCTTTTTGTAGCTTGTAAATTGTGTTGTCCTTTTGTTGTTTCTGTTTCTGTTTCTGTTTATGTATTTTTATGTTGTTATTTTGTTAAGTGCATTCTTGTTTTGTTATTGTATTCTTGTTGTAGAATGGAATCCTCGGAGTTAATTTCGACCTTGAAGATTTTGATTGAAACAAGGGTAACTTCGAAGAACAATTGGTAGAATTGACTGAAATGTTTGAAGACGTGGAGCTTATAGATGCCGATGATGAATATGATTATTAAATCAGCCGTCGAACATAATACCCACACACAATCCAACCAATTTACACACAAATTCACACTTCGTTTGTAACACTTTAATTTTTTTTTTTTTTTTTTTTTTTCAATTTTGTTGTTTTCTTCGAATTTATCACCATCATCACAATAAGCCAGGTTCTGCATAAACACCGGATGTCATCATCATGTCTCATTCATTCATTCACTATTACAATTTTGATTGGATTGCACATTTATAATAGAAGTTTTCATATGAAGTTTTGTGCGGCTATCAAATGCAATTAACACATTAAATCCAAACCCACTGCCAAAGACAGGGGTATAAAGGGTCCAATTCCAATAAGAAAATGTAGTATGTATTTCTTGGATTAGAATAAATAAAATTAAAGAAAAATGAATTGTTGTCAAAATACTTATTTTAGTATTGTATCAATCCACAATCCACAATCCACAATCCGCAATTATATGCAGTGTTGTCTGTCAAATGTGGCTAAATGAATCCAGAGCTTCTTAAACTATGCTCCGCAGACACAATTCTCAATGTTCCGCGAAACGATTGGAATGTTTCAACATTGTCCAGTATGCGGAGAACCAGCTGCGTAATGTCAATAGAGGCTGGCTTATAGTCGAGAGCGAATATGTGGAGCCATTGGAGGAGAGGCATCCAACATCCTATGGAAGATTTATTTTGGGGTAGAATGCATCATAAATAGAATAATAAATGGAATAATATCTTCGGCTAATCCGAAGTTGTCGTACTCTTCACGCACCGCTAGAAAATGTTTTTGCATACGCTACTGTGATTGGGCATACAGAGTCTGTCAGACATGACTCCTCTATTATCCCGCAGGTGGATCAAGTTCGTTACCTAGGACTAGTCCTGGACAAGCGACTTACATGGCGAGCTCATATAAAATCTATCACTGCATGTTATGCGAAATTGCGAAGACTTGATGGGTTGCTTCGGCCATCCAGTAGAATGTCACTCAACAATAAGAGGATAATTTATAGACAAGTAGTGGCCCCTGTCTGGCGTTAAGCGATTCAAATCTGGTGTTCTGCTGCTACTAGCAACATTCAGAGAGTTCAAACTTATCAAAACAAGGTCCTTCGGTGCATAACTGGTGCTCCTTGGTTTGTGCACAACACCATCTTTCACAGATATCTAAGGATGTCCACTGTAAGTGATGAAATCCTGCAAATCAGCAATCGTCATCAACAAAGGCTACAAAGTCATCCAAACTGCCGTTTAAAGAGGCTCCATCCTAACGACCTTCTAAGTTGAAGCATGTCATTATTCTATATAATCATATAAATGTTGCATGCAATTTTTAATTGTGGTAACATTAATAAAAGTCATTAACATTACGCATCTTTATTTAAATTATGGGAACATTAATGAAATCAAAAATTTGTACAGTATATTATGTAAAAGCTATAACTTTTTACAGCTAAAGAAATCGTGTATTAGGCATCCAACTAAGTATATTAACCATTCTACAGAGAATTTTGTCTTCTGATATTGCGCTATTATTCCGTGGCGGGACCAGAGGAACTTTGTAACACATCTGAGGAGCTTGTGCCAGCAGTGCTCGATTTTGCTGATCGACGTTTTTCAACTTCCTGCGCAAGCATTGCAAATACTGGGGGCTGCAGAGTTTCCCTCATCAGTTGCATTAATCGTGCCGGTTGTCCACAAATATCTACAGCGTTTGCCAAATGTTTAACACCTCCATCGCATTCTCCACGTTCAATTAGAGTATCGCCCAGGAACAATTGTAGAATATAATACTTTTCAACTGCCTCGTGGTCATTTAAGTTAGGCAAAGCTGTCTTCATGGTTGCATATCTGAAGCTAAGCTCACGACGCTCCCTGACTTTCTTTTTGTAGTCAAAATAAATGCAATAACCAATCAATAGTGTTCCCGCAACACCAGCTGCAATACCAATTGCTGTTTTACTTATTTGTATCATATTGTAGTATTACAAAACTGACTTAAATTTTGTCAGTTTGTTTAAAATATTGTATATTTTCCGAATAATTTAGTATGAAATACACACTGAGTGGCATGTGTACAAAGAATGAATATGTTTTGACATATTACTCGCCTCTATACTTTTCAGTTTACTAAGCACTCTGATTTAAAAAAAAAAAAAAAAAACTAAAATATGTGGCAACTGACATTACATGAATGAATGAATGATGATTCACTGCATGAATAGATGAATTTTTCGTATAGTGCCCCCGACATGATCATGCATTTAGCATCAGCCATTTCGTATACGTGTGATCATCATGCTGCATGGAAGCAGCACCCCGTGAAGGAACATTGCAATTTATACTACCAAGTAAAAATGGCGAAAAAATACTGCCTACAATTAAATTGTGCAAGAATGCGACACCAAGAGTAGTTCTACGACTGGATAATAAAAGAGGGCTGATTAATTTAAGACGGCTATGGTAAGATGGGAGGTTAATATTGAGATAGATCTCAGAGTAAGTAACGCAGTGCAAAAAACAAAAATTACTTGAACGACTCAATACTATCACTATAGTTTTTAAATTAGTAGTGTAAGGATCATTAAACTCTTTCAACGTTTAATGTATCCTAATACCCCTCTACCTTTACTTACGGAGATATATGAGCCAAAGTGCAGCTTCGATATCACTGAAATGTGTAACACGTTCTGGACTGTGATCATTAATGTGGTAGCTTTTTACAATTAAATGTTAACGATAAAAGGACATTTTTTTATTTTACATTTGTCATAATTAAGCGTAAGATAGTTCATAGCACACCACTGAGATAAGGAATCAAGATCTTCTTGAAGAAACATTTGTTGGATCGGAGATGGAATCGATTAGCAGCGTTCGAATGTTTTATGGCAGATGGCAAATCATTCATAAAAATATATTTTGAATAATAATGGACCAAGTCGTAGAGATCTCTTCGGCAGTGGTTGTGCTTATTTTGTGCTGCAGAAGTTTTTCTCAATGGCATTATTAGACATTGGAAATGGAAAAATTCCTGTGGACACTTCTACTGGTCTCATTACTTTTCCATAAAATATTTGTCAAAAGAAGATTTCATTTCAAAAGTGTTCCCAAATATTGGCACTAATTACAAAAAGCAGCAAAAAATAAGGATGTAGATGAGTCAAATTGATGGACAAAAGCATTCAATTAAGTCGATCCCACTGAATTCCTAAATTCATTGGATTTGCCAAGATTGCCGCTACATAACTTACAACTCATGGTGGGTAAAGTGTTAATCATGCTGCGAAATCTAAATCAGCCGAAATTCTGCAACGGAACAAGAATTGTGCAAAATTTTAAACTTTAATATGTTTGTATTATTAACCTAAAATGAATTTTTTTGTATTGCCACTTATTTGTTGTAGTTACAAGACGTTTATAAAAATATGAAAACTAAAAAACAAAACAAAATTTTAAATTTAAAAATCACTTTTTTGGCAAAAACACCACCCAAGCCACGCTGGCTTAATTCTTGATTGACAAGAAAAGCGTTAACCAAAATCGCCTATAACGATTTCAAATTTGACCCTATCGAAATCAAAAATGCTTACACATAAAAAAATAAAAAACAAGACTCGAACCCTATGCCATCGGTTTGCCAGTCCTACTTTTAACCACTATACCACACAGACATTTCCATCATGTTTGCTTAAATAGCTCCAATATAATAAAATAAATAATCATTTTCAATATAAAAATAAAAATAAAATGTTTCCAATGCAGGATTCGAACCCTATGCCAACGGCTTGCCAGCCCGATACTCTACCGAACAGAAAAAGAACTAACAATTCTATTTTTAGCATATTTTTTTTGAAATTCCACTCATGCCGTAACGCATATAAAAGAGCTACGCTCTAAAAAATATTATTAAAATCGGTTCTGTATATATTTATGTAGATGGATAGATATGTAGATAGCAAATAAATAGATAGAATATAGATACACCACCCGTGGGAAGCCGGCGCGGGCTGCTAGTTATACAATACATAAATGAAATCAATTTTGCAAATATTAGAATTATTTTAAATATTTCCAAAATTATAAAGGATAAGAGTTTAAGGAATATTTGAATTAAATTTAATATATTTAAAAATTGATTGATATTTGATTTTAATTTCCTAAAAATGTAATAAGATAATTTAAAATTTAAATTTATTACAATAGTTTAAAGTTTTTGAACAATGAAATTTGTTCGTGTAAAAAATAAATGTTACTTTCTCTCAAGAAACGAAATGAAATCAAGGTTCAATGTAGTTTAATTTAGAAAGAAATACAAATTTGAGGCAATGGCTTATTATGAAATTTTTCTACATCCTTGCTTCTGAAAATTATTAAATTATAGTTCAGATATGCATACATTAGGTAAAATTTTGTTTAGTTT
Organism: Amiota minor; assembly: GCA_037043295.1. NCBI lineage: Eukaryota > Metazoa > Arthropoda > Insecta > Diptera > Drosophilidae > Amiota > Amiota minor. The sequence goes on from JBAMAW010000991.1 coordinate 6,798, forward strand.
AGACACAGACATACGAAGACAGTTAGATAACTCAATAATTTATTGAATGAAAGATATAATTTTAGATGGTACAGAGAAATAAATTATAAACAGGCCATTTAGCATGGGGAACGTTTAATTTTCTAAACAAATTTAGTTTCTTTTTTGATTTTATCTTTTGGCCTTGTGTATCCGAAATTGAAGTATGGAAGTATTTGCATAATGAAAGTCACCGGATGCGAAATGATGTTGTTGATGGTCAACACAATCTGCAACCGCCAGTATAATATGCTTGATGTGTATTTGGTTTGTTTACTTCTCGTTGCGAGTAGGTGTTTGTCAATGAGGGTGTATCCCTAGAGCTGCGTCCTCGTTCGATGGGTCGTGGATAATCAACAAGGTGGCCAGTACTTCGTCGACGCGTTGACGTTGACAATGGTTTTCCAAATGATACTCTATTATGAGGTAAAAAATGCGATTTTCGTTTATATTTTTCTTCTCCGTTTAATTCACGGTGCCTTGATTGTTCTCTTGGGCGATAATCAATTTCACTATCACTGTGTAATTCTAGTTGCCTGGATTGCTCCAAGGATTCCAGGATTCGACGCACAAAATCTCTTTCACTTTCAGCTTCTTCTAGGCCTTTCCTATACATCGTTTCGTTATCACTTATGCAGTTTCTATCATTGGCACTACAATTAAAGGTTTCTTGTTGTTTACAATCAAAACGTACATCAGAATGACTTTGTGATCTTGTGATTTTAGTTTGCTTCGATGTTTTTTTTACCCATTTATATTCGCCATCATCTTCGACATTCTCATTCTCACTATCCGCAAGATCATATTCACTATTGTAGCCAATTTCGTTGAGTTCATTGTGTTTGAGTATATCAATGTATAAACGTCGATTTCTATCCTTTGTGTATGGACATGTTGCGTGCCTAAGACCAAGACGACTGCCTTGGACAATTTCATTGTCACTATCACTGGTTTCTTCCTCGATCTCTCCGCAGCTTTTCCACTTCCTCATTCTGGAATTCTCACATACAGACTTTCTATGCATTTGCGGTCGATGACCGTTACTTATACAATAGCAATGAATGCTTTCGTTATTGTCACCATTTCGGCTGCAAGTGTTTCTTTCAGTAACACTTCCTAATGATCTACAACCACCAGTTTTACGTGGCTTTGGCGGTATTTCCGGTACTTGGGACATTGTATTTTTTTTTAACAAAATTTTTTCTCCTTTAACAAAATTTTAAACTGTGATTGACATAAAAGTCACAAAATATTTTTTTTTAAATATTTCTGTCTATTTAAATGATGCCTTTAACGAAAAGTTTATTCCCTTCACGGGAGTGTAGAGTATTATAAGTTTGTCATGAAGTTTGTCACAGGCAGAAGGAGACAAAGAACAAAAAACAGAAAGTATACATATATTCTTGATCAGTTCGATTAGACGAATTGATTAAGCCATGTCCGTCTGTATGTATGCCAGAACCAGCCGAATTGGACCACTAGGGGGTGTACCTCCCATTGTATTGAACTAAAATTTAGATACTATAAGTTTCTAATCAATGTCCACAAAAATGCTTAAATTTCAAGACCCTAGATTTACTAGATCGTATAGCTCCCACAAAAACCCCAACCCAAATTTAAGTTTTTATTAGAAAAAACTTTTTTGTTTTTTGTGTTATCGAATTGAATATTTAACAACCGTGTAGATTGCAAATCATAGCCCAATACCGCATCTGTATTTAAATTATGGGAACATAACAGAAATCAAAAATTTGTACAGTATATTATTTATTAGCTACAATCGTGTAATAGGCATCCAACTAAGTATGTTAACCATTCTACAGAGAATTTTGTAATGTGATATTGCGCTATTATTCAATAGCGGGACCAGAGGAACTTTCTAACACATTTGAGGAGCTTGTTCCAGCAGTGCTCGATTTAGTTGATCGACGTTTGTCAAGCTCCTGGGCAAGCATTGCAAATACTTGGGGCGGCAGATTTGCCCTCATCAGTTGCAGTAATCGTGTCGGTTGTCCACAAACAACTACAGCGTTTGCCAAATGTTCAACAGCTCCACCAAATAATCCACGTTCAATTAGATCTTCGCCCAGGCTGACTTGCTGAAGGAAATACCTTTCAGCTGCCTCGTGGTCATTTAAGTTAGGCATTCCTGTCTTCGTGGTTTCAATTTTGCGATTACGCTGACGACGCTCCCTGACTTTCTTTTTGTAGTCAGGATCGGAGCGGCGTTTGTGGTCAAAGTAAATACAATAACCAATGAATAGTGTTCCCGCAACACCGGCTGCAATACCAATTGCTTTGTTACTTATTTGAATCATATTGTAGTATTTATTACAAAACGGACAAAATTTAATTTTATTTAAAGAATTTTTTCCGAATTATTTTTTATGAAATACACATTGACTGGCATGTGTAGAAAGAATGAATATTATTTGACAAATTACTCTTATTTATACTTTTTAGTTTACTAAGCACTCTGTTTTAAAAATCGAAAACAAAAAAAAATATGTGGAAACTGACATTACATAAATGAATGAATGAATGAATGTCAGAAAGACTCATGACGAAATCTTATTACATGCTCGTATTATCAAAGAAATTAATTTCTTAAATTCCAAATTATAAGACCACATGGAGAAAAACATTCCCATCACGCTCAACCAAAACAGTTTCCAACAGCAGTGATGGACAAATATACAATATGTTTGTCCACCAATGCAGAGTCCTCAATTAAACACGGTGCATGCTGTACCAAGATGGCTTTCAGTCGCACAGCCAGCAGTGGAGGCACCAGAAACAGAAGAATACTTGAGCATACATGATGTGATATCGGTCTCAAGTTACCAGAAGTATTAATAATAAGATTTAGTGTTAAGTTGGTTAAGTTGGAATTATTTTAAATTTTACTTGTTACTTGTATAAAATCCGTTAAAACACGAATTATAGTTTCAGAAGTTTCAAAGGTGATGTTGCTTATGGATGATGGCAGGGATATGTATGCTTAAAATTTTAAGAAGGCAAAACTTTCTCCCGATGCCAAAAAACGTAAAGTGGTGTGGCGAAATGGCTTCTCTCATAATAGTGTCCTGCTTTTAAATAAAAGGGGCCACTTTCCCAAGCAACTCGTTATAAACATCATTATCCATTCGTAAACAGTTTCGATAGTCATCAGGAGCGGTTACTTGTAATTCCCTCAATAAAGCTGCATTGTCTCTAACACCGTTGGTATTCTTAGGTTTTTGTGCAGCATGGTGTCTGTGATAAGCCACGGGTCACTCCACATTCTTTTGAGTGCCATACTGTGGCATGCCTGCGGTCTGGAGATGTGTCCCACATCTGGATTACATACCGCCATATTGGTACCACTATTTGAATATAAGTAGATGGGCCTTTTATTGCTTAGAGACAGCTTGTTTGAGGGCCGGAAGGGCCAGTTTAGCTTCTTAATTTTTTTTTTATAGCACCACGCTGTAAAGATTTTAATGTGAACCAAGCATGTGAGGCGTTTATCCAGGATCAGACCTAAAAAACTGATTTCCCCTGTCTTAGGGTGAATGACTTGACTTGATGGAATTCGTCATTATATTCTAGCAATTGGCGAAGGCATGAAATTTTATTATTATTTTTCAGCCCGGAATTGTAGGCAACGGCCGTATCGTCAGCATATGTAGGAATGATTGCTTGCTGTTCATTAGTTATTCGCTTGTCCAACGAAAAAAAGTGTATAGAATCGGAGCGAGAACATTGCTTTGCGGAATGCCTAGCGTCATGCATCTGGTAGTAAATGAATCTCCTGTGTCTGACTGTCATAGAGACGTAACGTTCATTGTGGAAGCTGCAGATGAGTAAGTACTGCTTGCCAGGCAGGAATATTATGAATTTTTGTGTAGTAATTCCTCAATCCAGGCTCCAACACAGATAATCGTAGAAAGTGCTGAGCGATCCAATGTAGTTGTTCAGGCCATCTGCACCCAAAATGGTCAGGAATGGCTTTCTGAATTCGCTTTACTGGTAACACTCAGAAATATTCTTTGGAATACTTTGGAGAACGTTGGTGGCAGATTTATCGGTCTGTTTGACGTGACAAGACTCACGGGCTTTCCGGGGTTTTGCATCATGGATATTGTTGCACATTTCCAACGCAGCATGCAGTTGTAAAATACAACACTAGGCCATGATCCGGAACCATCGTATTGCTCTCGGACCTTGCACCCTCTGACTACCATTTGTTTCGGTCTCTGCAAAACTCTCTTCATAGAAAATGGCAAAAGATCATAGATAATAATGACCAATATGTACATACTTGATTGAAATTAGTTTTGAATATAGAAAATTTTTGTTCAAAAATGTACCATAAAATACCAATCTTTTACCATCTTTACAGGCAAGCTACCAATAAAGCCGTTCCGGAAAAATTTATTACAAGAAGAATCCAAATTTTTCAAAAATCCGCTGGATATCAAAATAGCCCCGAGACCCTGTAACCCAAAATCCACATCTCCAACCCCCCTCTCATTCATCCCTCCTCTCCTACTCCTACTCCTTCTTTTTCTTTTATCTTAACTTAAATATAAAAGTAACATTTTTGTATATTTTTTTTGGTTACAATCTCATATTCTTAACATAAATTTTGAAACAATTTATTATAATTATTATAATAATAAGATCTATTCTAAATTTCATAATACTAGATAATGATAATTGATGAGCAGCTACATTATCTGAAATTTTTCGTATTTCATCCTTAACAAATGGTACTTTGAGGTCTTTATGGAGATGGAAATTGCTTATATACCAAGAGGAGCATTTGCTATTCGAGTTACTTGCCAATCCCCACAGATGCCTTATAGAGTCGATTTTTGTATTCTATGCTCTATTGAGACTGTGGTCCAATGAGTTATTGTAGTACATCTTTTTGCTTTTGCTTTAATGTGGGTTTTGCCTGGACTAAGACTCCGATCCTGCAATGCATTCTAAGGTATTTGACAGTATTCTTTTCTTTTGTGGAATAGTGAAACTGTTAAACCATTTTTCGACCATGAAAAGTTGGTTTTGCAGGCCAAGGGGCCAAGCATTCTTCCTTGGTGTATCTCAATGTACAAATAATTTTGAGTTTTCACCCGATTCTTGAATATAGTGGCAGTAGCAGTCGGTGAGATAAGTTTTAGAAAGCAAAAAGCCATTTCTTAATCTTATAGAGCACAACCAGATGGGAGACTCTATCGTACATGTAAATAAACAGAACCACAATACTTTCATATTGTAATTTCTTCCAGTGCATTCAAATTCGTTGGCATTGCTCAATTGTTCCATGTCCTGTTTTGTTTGTGTTTGTCCAGTTCAGGTAGAATTCTTGTCTTTGGAAAATGGGACAGTAAATGAAAATGAAGAAAAATAATAATATATAACATAAGTCATAATTAAAATTAATTCCCTTAATAAATAAGCCCAAAAATGATGTGTACAAATATTACAAGTATTTCAATTGTAATCCTCTAAAATTTTATTTATCATAAAATAATCAACCATTTAATTTACAAGTTGCCTGTTCAGGATAACATGGTAGACGCGACAGAAACTCAGAAACTTGATAGATTTGTAGCCATGAAGTGAAGAAACAGTCACGAGTAACGAAGCTTGCATGGGGAATTTTTTTTCTTCTTATTCATTTCTGATAATGTTGAATCCTTCTGAAACTCGATCCGATCCACAATAAAATATACTTGTTGTTGTTGTTTTAACTGCAAGGAGTCTGCCGCATGTACAACTGCTGCCTTACGACCGACTGATGTCTGTTGTTTCCAGGACACAGACTTGATCATTCAAGGGTATTGGAAACTGTATTTACTGTTATTGTAGTTGTTGTTTTGTTGATATCTTGGTTGCTTACAATAGCCGCTGTCACACGCACAAGAGTCTTACAGTCTAATCTTGTGCAGTGGCCAGCAGCTGCAATAAGTAACCGGACAAAGTCGAAGTCGATCACTTATCACATTTCATAGAAATTGGCAATCATTCACCCTGAATGATTGAATGATTGTCGGGCAAATATATGAGATTTATAAATTAAATTTGATTATTAAATACTACAATAGAATTCTGCTGATGATGATGATGATGATACCCAAAAAGTTTTATATTCAAAAATGTTTGCATAAATTAAGAGCCCATAAACACATGTCAATATTCCGGTTATCAATTTCAAAAAAAAAAAAAAAAAAGAAAAAATAAAACCTCCACTCCACTTTTTTGTGGAATGCAGGCGCAAGCGCAAGCAACTTCTGCCAACATATAAATGAAAGAATGAATAAAATGAAAAGTATAAAGGATTAAATATGAATGAATCAAGAATGAAGGACCTTAGTATTAGCAAGGAGAGTGGTAGAATATGCAAAATTGGAACACGCACGTGTCCTTTTTCCATGCAAAGGCAACTTCTTTTTTGTCCTCCTTTTGATGTCTATGATTAATAAAATAAATCGAATCGAATCAAAACGTCTGGGCAAAAATGGCTATGACTTTTAAATTTTTAATGTGTCATTTTCATGTTACTTGCCACGCCGTTGCCCATTGACGATTGATCCAATGCCCAACCATCCAACTTGGCCATGTTGAATATTATTGTATTTTGCAGGTAACAAAGAAAATGTATCACATTTTTTTCATTTTTTTTTTTTTGTATTAAAGTGACGTGGTTGATTCGTTTGCTGGCCAAATGGATCAATCAAAATTTGACTCATTTAAAATTATTTTCCAATTTCTATTTTTTGAAGATTTTGTTTTGTTGCTTGAACTTTTTATAAAGTGGTGATTTTATAGTTTTTCAATTCATTCATTTTTGTTTGTTTTTTTTTCATTCTCTTTTTTGAATTTTTGAATTTGAATTTTTTGGCATCAACTATAGTCAAAATTAGTCGAATTCCATTGCATACTTTTAGGCGCTCATATAAAATTTGCACTCCTTTCATTGTTTTTTTGTTTGTACATTTTTGGAATTTCGCAAAAAAAAAATCACTTAAAAAAAAATTAAACAAAAAAAAAAAAAAATTTGTAAAAAAATTTCAATTTCTTTCTTTGAATTTTTTGAATCTTAATTTTCTGTTTTTTTTTTTTGTCACTGATTTTTCTAACTAAAAGAGACGACGATGACGATGATGTTGATGTTGATTTGCTTTGTTGATGATGCGTTGTCCTTTTAATAAATTTCTTATGTTGTTGTTGTTGTTGCTGTTGCTGTTTGTGCTACTCTTGTTGTTGTTGTTCGCTGTTCGTTGTTCGTTGTTGTTATCGTTGCGTTGTGAACGTTGTAATTAACAGTTTTAAACTGAGACACTGTCCAAGAATATTTTGTTCTTTTATAGGCGCTGGTGGCTTCGCTGCGGTTTGTTTTTGTTGTCATTTAGCTGCTGCCTCAACTACTTTATGCCCTCATTCGTACCCATGACTTGCCGTCTACGTCTCAGTCACTCACTGGTCAGTCAGTCAGTCATAGCTTTGGATGTGTCACCCCCAAATGCTCTCTCTCTCTCTCTATCTCTCTCTCTCTGTCTCACACACACACACACATACATACATACATACATATACGTGATTATATAGAATAGTAAGCTCCCTTAAGACACCACTTCAATTTTCTGATAGGCTTTCTTCTTGTTTCTTTACTTACCACTTACAATTTAGTGCCTTAGTGGCACTTACCTGTGTGCCTACCTCAGATACTCAGATACTTAACATTTAATGCTTTTTGTGTGGGTGTTTGCCAGTGAGTAAGTGTGTGTGTGTGTGTGTGTGTGTCAATGGGTAAGTGTAAGTGTGTTTGGAAAGTTTAAAGTGGCAAATGCATTTTACTATAAGAGTGGAATGAAGAAACGAGCCAGCGACCAGCGAACGGACAACAGACTTTGAAATGTATCGAAATGAAACCAACCAAACGAATGAACAAAAGAACGAAGACATTCATGTGTCGCCGTGTATTCAAGTACACACACACACATACACACACACACACTCTCATGTAAGCTATGTAAGTAGTTAACGGTAATATTATTAGACGTATTAACAATGTTCTTTTCTTTTTTTTGTAACAAACTAAACCAAACCAAAGTCAGAAAGCAAAATAATAATAACCAAAATGACTCAGGACCGTACGACGGTGCTCATGGACTAGTTTACTAAATGCAGAAAGAAATAAGGCGCCCGCCCCTATTCATAAGCAACAATGGTAATAGGAAATAAAATTACAATAATAACATAAGTACAAAATACAAATTTGTCGCCCCCGAAAAGACTGACCCTGACTGGCCACCCACCACTTATAAGAAAGAAGTATACAACCAACAACTGACAATCTGACAATCGAAACCAGAATTGAGTGTCGTGCCGTGACGTGCGATTTTGGTAAATGGATATTCAATTCATGCATTCATTCAATTCATGTTTCATTTTTTGGTTTCTTCCTTCTTTCCTTCTTTCCTTCCTTCTTCCTGAGTTTCTTTCTGTGTGTATTGTATTCTTAGTGAGTGGTTTAAATATAATAATTTATAGGTTTCATCGGAACGAAGGACGATTATGTCTTTGGCTCGTATTGCTGCTGTTGTTGTTGCTTGAAACTCTACAAATTTTTAACTTCACTACACTTCGTTGTTACTGTTACTGTTACTGTCACTGACCTAAGATACTAGGATATGTGGACAACAACAACGAATGATTATTTAATATTTAAATAACAATAATTTACTTTTTAAGAAGAACTATTAGCATTTGTCTGTAGTTGATAGTAGGAGAATGCAAAAAAAACGATTATCCTTGTCATTATAAACATGAAACATAAAACTATTATCCTAAGTTATTTCGATTATTATTTTCAATTATTACAATAGAAATACAAATTCCCATTGCAATTCCAATTCCAAATCCAATTTTAATTTCAGTTTTAATTATGTGAAACAAACAATTTATTGCAACAAGCTACCCGACCTATTTTGCACAGCCATTTGAATAACTTATACGTCATTTTCACTGCTGACATACCTACAAATCCCCGCCTTATGACATCAACCTTTGCGGATGACACTGCAATCATCAGTACACTCACGCTGCCCTAAAAAAGCGACGAAAGAGCTAAGTGATCATTTACAACTGGTATCGAACTGACTAGACAATTGGCGTATAAAAGTCTGGACTGTCCGTCCATTACTTTTAACAACACCACCGTACCACACTGTACTAAAGTCACCTACCTAGGAGTACATTTGGACAGACGACTCACCTGGCGGAAGCATATAGAAGCCAAAAAAATTTCCATGAAATTAAAAGCCTAGTCCCTTCACTGGCTCTTAAACCCAAGATCTGGGCTAAGCCTCGATCTAAAGGTGCTGTCATATAACAGCTTAATAAAGCCTATCTGGACATACGGTTCCCAGCTTTGGGGGAACGCAAGCCCAAGTAACGTTGAAGTCATCCAAAGAGCCCAACAAAATACTTCGCTTAACAGGGCTCCCTGGTACATTTGAACGCGAATATCCACAGAGACCTTAACGTCCCACTAATTAAAACCGAATTGAACAAAATGAAACAAAAATATCTTGTTAAGCTCTCGGAACATCCTAATCCACTAGCTCGATCACTATCTTATATGAGTTGTCGCACGCGCCTTCGTCGGAATGACTTTCCTGCCCCATAAACCTGGGAGGACCACGCAACACTGGAAAGTTTCTTTAGCTCACCACTATAGAAACTTTTAAAACATCATTAGTTCGTTTTTAAGATTTCTCAATTCAAAAAAAAAAAAAAAAATTTGAATAACTTTATATTCATTGTTTCATTTTCAAACGAAAGGATAATTTTTTTTGTCTTCTTTTTCAAGGCAAAACTTAACTTAGTTTTAACCACACCTCATGGGTCTCTGAGATCTACGTCTATCCCTGCCATGACTAAAATGAATTTCAGGTTGAACAGAGAATTGTCTATTTCACGCTGCCTGATTATCATTTCTTCATTCTGATACAAATTATATCAGTTTGTGTTTCTTGTTCTACGACCTTTGCATCTATAATTGAACTGACTTTCTTCCAAATTTTGTCTACAATTTTATCAATGTTCTGGCCATTAAAGAACCATATTCAAAATAAGTTTTCAGTATTTCAAAACATTGTTCCAAAGAGAAGCGACGATCCACATATTCATCACCATCATTTCTGGTGCTAAAATTGACAGTTTTATTACCGACAGGAACTTAAAAATCAGACCAATAGATGGGCTACCACCCTTTATATATAAAAAAAAAAAGAGAAGACATTGTTGCATTGCATACTTCTAAGGGTCTGTCAAGTTTCTCCCACAAATTGATCACTTAAAACTGAAAATACATACGAGTACATAGTAAAGAAGATAACATTTTAACTCTGAGTATAAACACAATTATTTATGGATAAATTAACAGAAAGATTATCCTTTAAGCAAAGCTAAATTTTTGGACTCTTGAAAACATATAGAAATCCATATTTACAACAAATCATTCGTTCGATAGGGGGAAAAAAAAATAAGCAGTGTGCCTCTCCCTCATACCTAAGCACAATATGGAAGGGAAACTTCTTTAGCGAAGGAAGGTTAATCTAAAAACTAGAAAATGAAATGTGACGTAAATCAAAAAGCGAGGATGCTTCAGAGACATAGTGGGGAGACGCACAAAACAATGCGCTTTGCCTTGTGCGGGCTCGTCTGCAGCGTAGAGAATGGAATGATTATGCATGAGTAAGAGAGAGATAAAAAATGCTTTACTTTGATTGTGTTTACTTTACGAAAGAACGTACGAAAAACAGTGACCGAATGACCGAAAAATAAAATAAATCTTTTCTATTGAAACAGTTTCACTTCCATATTGTATTTATCTGAATAGCTCCAATATAATAATAATAACATCGTCTAATTTTGATTTTCGTCACATTTCATTTTCATATTTTTTGGATTTACTCAATAGAACCACTTTCAAAACTCCACCTGAAACATGCTGGTCCACTTGAACGGATGCCTGTAAAAGTTTTAATATGTCATTTTCAAATTCTCACAATACTTTGCAAGCAATCCTTAGTAAAAAATCTTTTATTTGTTTTAAAGCTAAAGGCATAAGATGAAATTAGAATGACTAGAAACTACTTTCATTACATGAAAGTGAAAATCATTTAAGTATAAACAGCAAATTTTGTAAATCTCATTAATTAGAGAACACGAAAAGGACAGAAAGAGGTTTTGGAAGGAAGGAGGATTCACAGCAGATGAATCTGCCGAGAATATTATAACAATTTGGTTAATTTGAACGCTGATGATGGCCAATATACTTATATATGCAAATATGTTAGAACAATACTTTGTGGAAGAATACACCTATTCATCTACATTCTTATTAAACAGCCATAGATCGAGACGGAAAGGTGCCACTAACAAACAATGTGATTCTAAAAGTTCTAAGAAATAAAGAACTTTAAACAATTTACCCAAACCTTGGCATAGATTGAAGAACGTGCATATCAACGGCAGTCAACAATTGCATCAATGAGTAGAGTTTTTCTTGCCTAAAATGATGTCAGATGAAAGATTAAATTTGTTAGCGATATGACTTCCACACCCAATCAATAACCTCTAACCAGTTTTAGTTGTTGTTCTTGCAATATTTATCGACAACCGATACTTTTTGAAAACAGAAAAACTTTTTCAAAAAAAGATCTTTTACCAGCTTTGAAATCTAGAGGTTAATTGATGAATTTCTGGAAGAAATTATCTAAGGTTAAATGCATACAACAATTGCCTTACTATGAAGAAGGCAAATGGAAAAGGAGTCGCCTAACTGGCAGCCATAATTTAATCAAAAAGAATTTTAATTACTATATATGTATGTGTACATATACAATATCTTATTAAATCTTCTTTCATTCCTTCGATAGGGGGAAAAAAAAATAAGCAGTGTGCCTCACCCTCATACCTAAGCACAATATGGAAGTGAAACTTCTTTAGCGAAGGAAGGTTAATCTAAAAACTAGAAAATGAAATGTGACGTAAATCAAAATGCTAGGATGCTTCAGAGACATAGTGGGGAGACGCAGAACACAATGCGCTTTGCCTTGTGCGGGCTCGTTTGCAGCGTATAAAATGAATGCATGAGTATGAAATATTTACATTGCATTGCATTGCATTGCATACTCTTAGGAGTTTCGAAAATTTCTCTTGAATATTAACCTTTGAAATCATTTAATATGCAACAAAAAATGATGTCTATGTAAATTTATCTCTACCATATGGCGCATGCATATCTCCTTCCTTATCTATCTTATTGAAAATCATATCTACTATGTATATATTGTAAAATATATAAGTAGGGTGGGCGATCTATTGGTCCGAGTGAATTGAATGCGTCATGAAATGGATAAAAGTTAATTTCTTTTTTAACAAATTTTACTTCATTTGATTGAGTGACTCTTCCTCTTTAGTAAGAAAAATGATTTTGATCAAATGTTAGCCGCCATGAGTAGAGTTTGAATGAGTTCAACGAGGACCCAGATTTTGCAAGAAAAATCATCTCAAATCAAAATTGCAGAATCTGCGGAATGGAAAATATTGTACACACTTCATCATACAGAAGCCAATGTATCCAAATCGAATCACTGTGTGTTGCAGATTATGGAGTTGTTGCGTCATTGACTCTTTCTTTTTCGAAAATGCGGAAAGTCGCACCATGACTATCGAGACATGATAACAGACTTTTTGTATCAGGAATTGGAAGATATCAATCTATGATTGAGCAATGGATTGAAATTGTCATATCGCCGTTTTGGTGAAATAAATAATTAAGTATTATTAAGCAAGCAAGAGAGCAATGGGAAACATTAATAGATAACAGAAAAGTTGAATAATTGACGGTCAGATGGATGACTCACAATGTATTACTTTTTCTACATATACATTATATCATATACCATAATATATTATAAGTTGAGGTAATTAGAAAGAAAGCTGACAAAAATATAGAGAAAGATATTATATTTTAGATACTACAATACTTGTCATAGGAGGAATACTTAGAAAAATCCATGGAAATTTATGAATTGAAAACCAACATAAAATAAAGAAAGTTCAACAAATTGATACCCAATATCCAACTATACAACCAAACAACCAAACAACCAACCAACCAACCAACCAACCAACCCATCCATCTGTCATGGGTGACGACGATAATTGAAACACAAAAATATGAAAAAAAAAAAAAGGTAAAGTTGGAGGACGAGTCCAATTCTGATTTCGAGTCCGAGGACAGTGTGCCTAATTCACTTCCAATGACACATTTTGTTTTTAATACTTAAAACAAACACAATACCCGAAAAACCAGCAACAGGGAACCAAAAGCACAAAAGATAGTGATCAGATAGAATGAATGAATGAATGAAAGAAAGTACAAAGGATGCAAGGAAATAAATCTTCAAAATTTAAGGGAACGAAATGGAGAGAGAAACACCAACAACAATTGTTTCTATTTACAAATTGGAAATATTTCCGGTTATTGACATTTTTGTGTTGAACAAAATTGAAATTGAATGTAAAATTGACAAATTGTTAAATGGATTGATGCATTGATGGATATATACATACGTGGATAGGTGGATAGGTGGATAGCCAAGAACAAAAAATAAATAACAAAATAATAGAAAAAAAAAAGAGAAAATAAAAAGAATAAAGAATGCAGTTAGGAGAACGAACGAACGAACATGAAGCCAATTTGAAATACGATCCAAAAAATGTATACTGGGATGTCACCATACAAACTACTCCCTCCCCCCATATCATCATATTCATACACTTAGTATATACATACATACATACATAGATACATATGTAGAAAATAAATGAAACTTATATTATTGAATGTGGATACATACATAGGTTTAAATAGACGAGAATCGTGCGTTGGATTCGTGCGGTCAAGCGAGAGCAGGTGCAGCCATATTGCACCGAATACAATAAAAGATACGAAACAAAAAAAAAAAAAGAAAAAAACAAGAGAAGCAAAAGAAATGAAAGAAACCTTTTTACGTTTCAACTAAGGGCGTTAAAAATTAAATAACATTATTTTATACTTTATTTTTATGCCGCTAAAGCTTTGCATGGCCACAAACCCAATGCAAACAGAAACTGAAACAGAAACATAACAGACCCCACCAAATTGAACGAAAAAGAACAGCGAATAGAAACAGCACCATAATATACCATATACCATATACCTATATTAACACACTGGCGGACTAAGGGCTTAAGGTCCCGGGAGGTTAACTACAAAATTTGAGAATCCAAATCCATTTTAATTACATGTATAATCCCAAAATGTTCTGATCCTCTGAATCACGAAGGCCACTAAAACTCGTGAAGAGAGAGAGAGAGAGAGAGAGAGAGAGAGTGGAAGAAGGAGAGGACCATATAACAAAGGATACATTACATACATTTAGAAAGGTAAAAGAATATATTGTACATATGTTTTTAGTTTTGATCTCATTAAATGGATAATGGAAGATTATTACCTAGGAGTCAATGAGGGGCAACATTTATATTATATAGGCTTCCTTGGACTTAGTCCGCCAGTATATTGGCATAGTATTGTTATAGTTTGCTTTGCTTTACTTTATTCCATTTTATATTGGTTCTACATACGAGTAGGCGCATGAGTATTTAAGGTGTATGTAGTAGATTGATGGGTGATGGGTGATGGGTAGTTGTAGTTGGGTGTCTTGTTGTCTTGTTGTCTTGTCTAGTCAGGGCCCCAAGAAAACCCATCATCACTTGTATGGCATCCAACTTGTGTGACAGAGAATACAACGCCTACATGGCTGCATGCATGCATGCATGCCTACATGGTCATGATGGTGGTCAATGGTGGGTGGTGACATGAGGAAACGACATGAAAGCGGGAATCTCAACAAGGTATAAACTGCTATTGGAAACAAGTGCTTATCGTTGAAAAAATAGCATTCAATAGAATAGGAATAAACTAAGAAAATACAATACAATACAAAACGTTACAATACAATAATAGTATTGAGTATTGAGTATTGAGTATAGACAAACTAGGCAAATTGAATGAGTAATGACATCGGCGGAGTGTGGAGTAAAGTGGAACAGGTCATACTACATATATATCATATCTGATCAGATCACATAGCCTTGCATTGCATCACACAGACTGGGAAACCATTCTTTCTCATCTCATCGATTGAAACAAAAAATACTGAAATAGGAAAGTAGTCATGCAATCGAAGAATATTCTAAATATTAGGATAGAAATTTAATTGATTCATTATTCATTATTTTCTTACCTTTCCATTCTTTTCCTTTTAAATTTAATGTATTGTGATGTTTGCTCTCATCCAATTCGAGTTGATTGTTGATTATGGTACAGTTGTGTAATACATAATTCTGTAAATATCTAAAAAAAAAAAAATGGGTTAAGTGCGAGTCAGACTCGTACAAGGAGGGTTCCGTACCAGATTGGGGTTTGTATGAGAGGTACTCCCCCTAATGGTCCGATTTGGCTGATTCCAACAGATGTACCGCACCTATATCAAAAACTTATATTGTCTAAATTTCAGTTCAATAGAATAAACAACAAAAAAGTTTTTCTAATAAGAACCTGAACGCTCCTTAGTTGGCCGATTTGGCTGATTCCAACAGATGTGCAACGCCACTGTCAAAAACTTCTAGCGTCTAAATTTCAGTTTGATAGTCTAAAAAACAAAAAAAGTTTTTCTATTAAGAACCTGAATTTTAATGGGGGTTTGTATGGGAGGTACCCTCCCTAGTGGTCCGATCAAACTGAAATTTCGACAATATAAGTTTCTGTTATATAGCCACCAAATATCTAAGTTTTAACGATCGATCATGGGATTACTGGATCGTATAGCTACCATACAAACCAAAAAGTTTCTTGTACGGGGACCCTTTTAAGTTTTTGAAAATATTTCAGTTTTATTATTTATTTGTTGCTGATGCCCGGATAAAACTGCATATTCTGTGAAAATTTTAACTCTCTATCTATTACGGTTCATGAGATATGAGCTGAGAAGGTATGGTATCCTTTGGGTCCGAAACCCTGAATAAAGGAAAACTTGTATTTTCAAGTGAAAATATATTGTACTACAAAAAATACTTCTAACCAAACTAAATGCACGTCACTCATGTCCTTAATGAATGAATGAATGAATGAAGAAATTCATGTGTGTGGCAAGTCAAGGTGAAACAACGCATGCAAAGGGCGTGAGTCAATGAATAAAGGATTAAATGAATGAAAGCATAGACAAGCAACGGAAGGAAGGAAGGAGGGAAGAATGGAATGATGGAAGAAAAGCAAAACAGACGATATGATGTGATCATAGAAAAGTGTGAACAATAAATTTTGCAGCAAGTAAATGAAACCAAAGGAAACTATATTGAAACACAACAGAAACTTAAACTGCAATAAAAACAATATAAGGACAACATTTAAAAAGCTATAAAGGATAAATAACATGAACAACAATAAATACATTAAAAAAGAACAACTGTTAGGTAGAGTATAAGATACACAGTCAACTCACGATAAAGTGAACAAAAAGTAGAGCTCATTCAAACAAAACAAAATGCTATTACTTTAACGAAACAATTATTTTCTAATACTTTATACTACATAATGAAACACCGTCAGCAGGAGGCTCAAACGTCTTCAGCCTGATGACCTTTGGGTCGTCGCCTCTGTTTCTAAATGTCAAATTTTTAATTTCTTTGTCACATTTATTACCAACTGTCATTTTGCTTTAATGTCACATCAATTTTTCATAACCGTTAAGTCGGGGGATGAATTTTCTTTCCTTTATTTAAGTAATACATAAAAAATACTAAATGAATTTATCGACACTTTGACAGAAAACAATCCAATCTCAATTAAGTAGTGTGCCTCACCCTCATACCTAAGCACAATATGGAAGTGAAACTTCTTTAGCGAAGGAAGGTTAATCTAAAAACTAAATAATGAAATGTGACGTAAATCAAAAAGCGAGGATGCTTCAGAGACATAGAGAATGAATGAATGCTTATGCATGAGTAAGAGAGAGATAAAAATGCTTTACTGATTGTGTTTACTTTACGAAAGAATATACGAGCAACAGTGGCCGAATAACCGAAAAATAAAATAACTTTTTTGTATTTAAACAATATAACACTACAATATTCTGTTAGAAGTTTCACTTTCACAATATATTTGCCAAAATAGCTCCAATATAATAATAACATCGTCAAATTTTGATTTCCGTCACATTTCATTTTCTTATTTTTTTGGATTTACACCCCTTCGCTAAAGAAGTTTCACTTCAAAAAACAGATGCAGTTTAATTTTGGGTTGGGTGTTCTATTCTGTTGACTTTGAAGTGTCATAACTTTGGTTGAACATAGACTGAAAACCACTGGCAAGAAAGTTTTCACTCACTTTCGCTATGGAAATCTTGAGGTGAAAGATGCAACAAGCAACATGCACTGAGAAAGTTGATGAAATAATAGACGAAAATTGAGGAACTAAGGAACTTAACTTTTCGTTGGGTGGGAAAAATTTAATTGACAGAATAAAGCGAACCATTTTTTAAGCGATTTGTAATGAGCAATGAAAAATGGTAAATATACGAGACTATTGTGCAAAAGTGGTTGTGGTCGAAGTGAGATAAAGGTTCAGAAACATTAGAAAAGCCAGAATTGATGAAAGGGTACGAGAGATTAATCATCTTGAGCTATTACCGTCTACTGGCAACAATAAATGTGGTTGCAGCAACCAAAAAGAAAAGAAGCCAAAATTTAATAAAATAAAATGTCATGACACAACCCTAGACCACACACACATCTTGAACTTCTCAGCGGACATTGAAAGACTTTCCTTTCTGTTCTCAGACCGTCAGATTATCATTTGTTCCGATTTCTGCAACATTTTCTTGCTTGCGTAAAGTTGATTTCAAAAAAGGCATGTGAAAATCACTTGTTGCAGGGGCATTTTTTTTTTTCTGTAAAACCATAGAAATTGTAAAGTGATGGAATAATGGAATGTTTGCCGAGAAATAACAGAACAACATGCATCCGGATTAATGGAATAATGGAAAATTTTCTTATGTTCATTTCAAATGATGAATGAGAAAAATAAAAATATTAACACTTTAGTTTAGTATCCGGATATTGAAAAACTTTGAAAAACTGAACTGAATCTCATTCAATATAGAATATTAAAATGTATAAAAAATTAACTCAATTTATCAATTGGTTGGCCTTCGCATACAAAACAGAATGTACGTCATAAACATCAGCAACATAAGCCAATGTGCAGCATAAGCAGCAGCAGCAGCAGTAGCAGCAGCAGCAACAGCATCAGCGAAAGCGTCATCAAAGACGTCATCAACAAAAACAAAAACAGGGTCATAGGTATATATATGTACATACATATGTATTGTATATGCATGTACAGTAGAAAATTATGGGCGTTGTTTTAACTAAACATAACCATCCATCCATCCATTGTGACGTTTGGTGCTACGAGGAGAGAGGACTAAGCCTTTATATTTGATGGCACCCTAGACAATACTATATATATCTCTCTCTCGCTCTCTCTCTCTCTATATATATATATATATACATATATATCTCCTGGGTCACAATTAATTGCATCGGAAGGAAACTGACCTATCTACCAGAACAGTGTTGTGTTGTGTTGCGTTTCGTTGGACTGATTGGATTGTTTCACCGTAACCTGTTGATGAAACATCGAAATGTGTCTTCCTTTTTAGTAAAGAAACTCAACTAAGATTGGGCTGGTTTCTTATTTTGTGAAACCGCTAACATTTCCTGTCCACATAATACAAAGTTTGGTTTAAGCTGGTAAAAAATCTTGATATCACGAAGATTAGATTGGGTTCTAAGCTGCTAGAATCTTGTTAGCCGTGTATTGTGTTCACACATTCTTACACATACCGCCGACAATCTCTTGGTATCCCCACTTTTATCATTTTCACTATTGAACCTTAATTGCAATTTTATATGACCCAGATATCATTTAGGTATGACAGTTTTTACTTCAGTTGGCGCAAAAACTAAACTCCAAATCGAACTCCATTGCTTCACAAACAATTTAACCGTTCATCATAAGTTAGGAATCAATTATTTACCATAAACTAAAACTAGGTTGCTTTTTTTTTTTTATTAAAAGGAACATTGAACACCTGCTGCACTGCTGTTCTTATGGTACTTGGATCCTATTTAGAATACAAAACCTTGTGCTCTTTTCACACGCATTACTAAGCATACTGATTGATTGACTGACAGACTGACAAACTGACAGACCGATTGACAAAATATTATAATTGATGTTTGTAATGAATTGAATATAGCAGATAACTTATGGCGAACCCATTATAGTAGTAGTATCCTCATCCTAAGTCCATCCTAAGTTCAGTTTCAAATTTACGTATATGTGTTTATCGATAAGCGAACTAAAATGTTTCAGAAGATTAAATGATTCCTGGATTCCAGGGCTATATTAGTAGCCCTGATTTAAATAATTTCCTACATTTCTTAGTTTCATCTAAAATCTTATACCTCTCTCTTTGATCTCGTAACTGAAAATCTTCCCTTAGACCTTTCTTTGCCCAATATGTTGATGATGATGATGATGATAAATTGATGATAAGTTGTGTAAGTATAAGTTGTAAGTGTAAGTTTCAGTTCTATAACAATTTTGTTTTACACTCTTTGAATTTTTCAATGTTAACACGTAGGAATTATCGAAAATTTTATTGAATTGAAACTAAGCAAATTGGTCAAGCCATCAGATCAGTTATCAGTCTCAGTCAACTGCCAGTTTTCGCTTTTTACACAGTTTCACTGAGACTGTGGGTGAGACTGAGACTGAGACTGAGAGCGAACTGACTGTGTGAAAATGTTTGGGAGGTATCCCACCCAGTAATCCTAGGATCTTGAAATTTATATGAGTAGTGAATATGAATATGAATGAGATGATACTTTGCAAATGCATTGAATTCTTCCTTCTTCCTTCTTCCTTTATCCTTTCATTCCATTCTTTCCTTACCATCCATGTGTGTTCAGCCATTTAAAATACACTTAAGAAAAAAGTAAAACACAAGACGTGGCGCGACGAGGACAAGTCGGGCGAGAAAAGTGGTGCACTGCGACGTGGCGTGGGATGATAACAGCCGCCGTTGTCTTTGCCGTCGGCTGTGATGACGATGATGACGACAACGGCAAAGTCACAGGCGACGACAAGAACAACAGCAACCACAATAACAACAACAGTAGTGACAAATACATACACTCACACTAGTACAGATAGATATTAGATACTTGTACGTAGATACTAAGAAAAGATTCGGAAAAGCGCGTCGCGATGGCGAATGTTATTCTGCAATTGGCGATGGCGGTGGCGATGGCGAGACGAGACACGAACGACGAAATGAAAACCGAAGCTGCGAATTGTGACTAGGTTACTGGGTTTTTAGGTAAAACCAACCGAAGATAAAGATTACGATTACCATGATGATGATGATGATGATGGTGATGGTGATGATGATGTCAAAAGCTTTGATGGCGGCAATCACAAATGAAACAACAGGCCGACAAAGAACGACGACGACGACGATGAACGATGAACGAAGTCAAGATAATAACGAAATAAAAACATAAAAAATGAAAGAATAAAAGAAGAACAGTTTACAGCATGTAATATTATGACGTCAGCAAGGTAAATGGCCTCTGATTTTGTTCGGTTGTGTGTGTGTGTGTGTGTGTGTGTGTTTGTATGTTTGAGTGTATTATACATTTTGGCAGAATACATGTTGATATTTCTGTTTTCAATGTTACAGCAGCTGGCTGAATGGATGAATGAAAGAGAGGAAGGGAAAAAGAAAGATAGAAAGACAGGAAGAAAGGAAGGATACTACGGTCTGATGTAGCTGGGCTGGGCTGGGCTGGGCTGGGTTGGGCTTGACTGGGCTCAGCTTGGTCTAGGGCATGGGCTGGGCTGGGCTCGGCTCGGCTCGGCTATGCTCATTCATCAGTGAAAGTAACAGCAGCAGTATCAGCATCTATTATAGTCACAGTAGACTGAATGCGGAGGTCATTGTTTACGTCGTCACAAAAAGGCCAAAAGCCTCGATAGTCGATAGGAAAGATATACTTAGTTAAGTGTATATGTCCATCCACTTATCTCTACTTATATCCACTCCACTTTACTCTCGCTTCCATCTTCCCTAACCCGAGCACTCCGCTCTTCTTTCTATCCTCTTTTCCATTGTTTATATTTTTTTTTTATTTCTGTATGAGGATGTTTTCCTTTCCTTGTGGTTTTTGTTATTGTGTAAAAAAGTGAAAACATTGTAAATGATATTGAAATAATAACACTCTATTTGTCCGTCCATTTGAGTGTCCTTTGACCTTCTCAATTCATCAAAATTTTCAATGACATTCATCATCTCATCCTCACCATGACCACATAATCCGCAACATTACACTCTTCTACACGCAATGAATAGCATTATAAATTAATCATGAAATTTGTAACGGACAGAAAGAGACATGGAAGGCCCCATAAAGTATATGTATATATTCTTGATCAACATCCTCCCATATAAAACCAAACCCTAGAATTACTGGATCGTATTGCTTTCATACTAATTCCAAATCAAATGCATGTTCTTATTAGAAAAACTTTTTTCTTTTTTGGAATATCGAAGTGAAATTGTAGAAAATAAATATTTAATTGATATTCACCAACCACGTAAATTTTTTGAGACACTAAGATTACTGGTTCGTATAGCTCCCATACAAGCCAAGTTTCAAAATCATGTTCTTATTAGAACAACTTTTTTGTTTTTTGTATCATCGAATTGAAATTTGAAAAATATACGTTTCTACTCTATTTTCAACAACTGTATAAATTTCTTAATCCTAGGATTACTGGTTCGTATAGCTCCTATACAAACCCAAATTCAAAATCATGTTCTTATTAGAAAAACTTTTTTGTTTTTTGTATTATCGAGCTGAAATTTAAATAAAATATCAGTATCTGATCCATATTTACTTACCATGTACATTTTAAGATCGTGGGATTACAAAACCTATTTCGGACTCAGTGGTGAAATACTGTATGGGTGGGTACTGATGCTACCCTGATTAGAAGTCAAATCAATTATGAAATATTTCTGTATGCTGAAACACAGAAGTATAGGCAAAAATGTTTTCTAGGGGTGAGTGAAGATTATACCAACTTCGGGATAGACGAAGTTAATCTCCGATTTCTTGTTTTCACTGTCATTGTAATTTCAAAGTTACTTACTTAGAATGGGAAAGAAGAAGAAATCAATTATGTTATATTATACTAAAATACGATTTAAATGATGATGATGAAAATGATGATGATGATGATGATTATGATTGCAAATGTTTGCGAGCATTTGTTGTTACCCGTAATGTTTTCTTTTTTCTTGATGTTTATTTTTTGACAAATTTTATATTAAGAAACTCACTTTTAATCGTTTGAATTAAGTGCCCTTCATCCTGTCATATCAGTTGTCAATTCATTTTCAGATTCTGTCATAGGAAAAGCTGACATCTTATGTGTAAAAAATAAAAACTGAAACGAGAAATGAAATTCTTTGAAAATCTAGTCACAACTATGGCATCCTCTAACCAAGGATGACAATTTTATTGAAGAGAAATTCACAAAAAAAAAAAAAAACAAAAAATTTTAAAATATATCATTTTCCGATTTGAAATGAAACGAGAAACTGAACTGACTGACGACTACTGATATGACCGTCTAAAAGGACTTTTAGTCAATTATGGTGATTATTGTTTTGCACATCCATTCTTTTTCGTAATGTTTTGTTGTTATTGATGATTAATTGATGATATTGTTGTAATGGTTGAGATGTAGGACAGGGCTCTCCATTTTATATCTGATAATGAGGATTCCGGCCCACCACCACTACCATGGCTGTCCTGGGCAGACTGCACATACACAACAACAACAAAAACAGAGTATCTTCTCTCAATTCTTGTAACCATTTTCATTTTCAATTTTTTTTTTTTTTTTTTTTGTCTTTATATTATTTATTATTACAAATCACTTTTCTTTTTTGGATTAATTCACCATAAACAATAACAACAAGAGCAACAATAATGACGGCAAGATTTCGTTTTTTCTTTGCTTCCCTTACTGTTGCTGATGTTGTTGTTGCCATTATCCTTGTAATGTTCTTCATTTTGTATTATTTTTTTTTTATTTTATATATAAAACTTTGTTCTTTGATCATCTCAATTATATTTCAGGGTAATCGCAAGTACAAACAAATGACTAAAATCATTGATGATTTTATGCTTGCCAGGAAATTCAGCATAACTTTTCTGCAGTCAACAAAACTTGTCAGATGTCAGACAACCTTCGATCAGAAATGATAACATTGAATCTAAAATTAAAGCAAACAAAACAAAATTTAAGTAGTGTGCCTCCTCCTCATACCTAAGCACAATATGGAAGTGAAACTTCTTTAGCGAAGGGAGGAAAATCCAAAAATTAGAAAATGAAATGTGACGAAAATCAAAATGCGAAGATGCTTCAGAGACGTAGTGGGGAGACGCACAAAGCAACGCACATTTTCTTGTGCGGGTTCGTCTGCAGCGTAGAATGAATGAAGGCTTATGCATGAATAAGAGAGAGATAAAAAATGCTTTACTTTGATTGTGTTTACTTTACGAAAGAGAACGTACGAACAACAGTGGCCGAATAACCGAAAAATATAATAACTTTTTTGTATTGAAACAATATAACACTACAATATAATAATAAAATTTGTCAAATTTTGATTTTCGTCACATTTAATTTTCATATTTTTTGTATTTACTCCCCTTCGTTTCAAAAATACTCACAAGTTCGATGATTCTGTCGAATTTCATACTTTGCCGATCAACGATCAAGATGTCTCAGAATTTTTCAACATTTGCTTCTGAACAATTCTTCATCTCTTCAACAGCATTTTGTTGATTCTAATAATAATAATAATAATGTTGCCTGAAGGCGAACAGGAACATAGCATAATGAAGTTACTTGAGAGATTGCAGATGGTTAGGTTATCTCGAAGAATATTTTAATTAAACTGGGGGAAAAATACACATGCAAACAACCTTTAATATAATATAATAGTTTTCTTGTTATCTTTTCTTTTCATTTGTTTTGTTTGGTTTTTAATTTTTAATTTACGAGAATTTTAATTAAAAGATGTTTTTCTTATTTTGAGTGAGTGGTTGAGTAAGTGAGTGAGTGAGTGATTGCCCAAGGGAAATCATTAAAAGACCCTAATAGCCTAGGGCGATTATCCAAGAACAAGTAGTTAGTTAGTCAGTTAATTAATTAGAGAGGCAGTTGGTCACAAGGACATGACATTGTTACACAAATTCCTGGGCAGGACTTAATTTTCAATTGAGGTACTTTATTTGTGTCTGTTGACGTTTGATAATTTCTTTTATTGTTTTTAAGGTAGCAAAATTGTGTTCTTTTGTTGTGTTATTGTGATTGTTATTTTTTAATTTATGCCTAGTACCACCAAACACTTTCCACTTGCCATTTGCCACTTGCCAATAGCCATTTCTACTCCAATTCATTTTCTTGAACAATACATCAACATCATCATCATTTCCATTTCCATATCCATTTCCATTATTTCATTCGGTTTTAATGGAAGCATGGAATGGACAGATAACTTAAAATTTTATGAAATGAAAGTGATACTTACGATACTTACATTGAAGGCGAAGGTAAACATAATTGCAATTTGAGTGAAGAAGATAAAAGGATGTTACGATGACAACGACAACGACAACGAGAACTGAAGCCTTCTTAACCACAACCAAAATCCCAAGAACATCGTACACTGAAATTGAAATTGAAATTGGTTATAGCCACAGTCATAGCTTTAGCCATGACTACAAGGCTCCAGTTATCCTCCTTTAGTTCTTTCAGTTTGGGCACAGAAGAAGGGAAAAGAAATAAACGTTAATAAAATTCTACATTTGAAGGCAATAAAGCAATATGAAGGTGCCATTAAAGCATCAGTTTTATGAGGACACGTATCACACTCTAAATCCTTTATCTTGTTGCTCCATCCAGGCACAGGCACAGGCACAGTCACAGGCACAGGCACTACGAAACGAGCCTTTATTAAAAGAAATGTAATGGGTGCATGCATGCATACTAAAGCAGCTTTTACTGCATTCTGTTGCTGAGGTTGCTACTGCTGCTGCTGCTGCTGTTGCGGCTACTGCTGCTTGGGCTTTCAGGCTTCAATGGTTGGCAATGCATGAAATTAAATTAGCTTTTTATCTGGAAAATATCAAATTAGAAATTGAAAACACTTTCTCAACTAATCTCTTCTCTTTTCTCATTTCAAAAATCTATTATTTTCTTATCTTTTACGTACACATAAACTCAATCTATGCACATTACTCATACGCAATGTAAAGCGATTCAATTGCCATTCAAATGACATCATGGCAATTCTTTAACATTATCAATTTGTATTGCATCATCTTAAGATTACCTTAAATTTTGCTCAATACACTTTAATATAGAATTTGTCGTAAAGGAGATCGATGTCACATATGTATGTATGTAAATGTATCTATCATCTATTTAAATATTTGATTTTGCAAGAAAGAAAATCATTGATTGATTCAGTAAAGCAGTAAATACAATATATTGTAAATATAAAATGGAAATTAGTATGTACAATATAAATTTTCCCAGTTATTACTTAAGTAGGCTAAATTTTTCATATCATCATTAGTCGTTGTTCTTTATCTTGATATATAAAAATTGAATGTTGCAATCTCTAGGAAGGCTCATCAATTGAAAACTGCTGAACCCATACTAACCTTTTTTTTTTTTGTTTTTTTGTTGTACTCATGGGGTCACCAAGATGATTTATGCTTCAGTTGGAGCCAGTAGGTGGCGCTGTTATCGAGATACAGGCACTTTTTTACCAAATTTTTAACATTTTTTTATCTAGCGCACAATTTACTTAACCGATTTTAATAATTTTTTTCTTAAAATGACAAATGAATGCTAATAAAAAGAATTGCATACTTATTTTTTTCAGTTTTTAATTTTTAATATAATATTTTTAAGTGTAAAGTTTTTTTTTTTTAATATATATAGTATGTAAATATATGGTATTGTATATAAGATGAGGAATTAACTAAGGTTAAGCTAATCACATTTTAGTTGAGTACAAATTTTGTGTACTTTCTCTGTATTACCTAGAGATATGAGAGAATGCTGATAGATAAGACAAGATAAATATTTTGAAATTTAATTATAATTCAGATCAGATCTGATCAGATCTGATTTGTTTTATCTTGTGTTTGAATCTTTAAACACTTATCTTACCTACATGTGTATATCTGTTTTAAGTTAAGATCAATTCAATAATCGATTGTTATGGACATAATTGAAACAAGTACTTATTAATTTAAAAGTTAGTTAGTTAGTTCAAATCCCCTTTTCCTTTTATTTTGTTTTTTCTATTTCTTAATATAAAAATAAAATGCAACATGTGACAAATGACATTGACACTGAATGACTTTTCTTAGATTGAAGAATAAAAATTTCTGTGTTTTTGAAAATATCAAAACTATTTATGGTATAATACCTAGGTTTTTAACTATCTGTCTTCAATTGTCTAACAATTGATCTCAATGAGATCCCATTATGGTGATTTTTGTGATGTTCATTGTGTTCCTTATCATTGATTTCAAACTTTTATTTTGTTAATTGAAGAAATTTTCAACATTTTTACTTACGATTCAAACAATGCACTTTTCATCATTTTTACAATTGATTTTGTTGAATTTGTTATATTTTGAATTTTTATCACTTGCAAAAAAAAAAAAGGATATAAAAAAAAAAAACAAAAAAAACATCTTCATCACGATTATCAACTCTCTTCATCACTTAAGAACTTAAAAATTTTTAAACACAAAAAAAAAAAAAATAAAAAAAAAATGAAGATGATGATTCACTTTGTTAATTATTTTCAATTTCTTATTAATTACTTCGATGGTTGATGGCTGAACTTGATAATAATTACTTTGTATTTCTGGGATGAATCTCTCAAAATCATTTGTTGTTTATGTTGATATTATGATTTGTTATTAAAATCATTTGATTGGATTTCATTTGATTTGATTTGAGTTCAGTTGAAGTAGTAAGTGCTAGTAGTAGTTCAGTTGTTCCAGCTGCTGTCGACTTGTTGGCTTGAGCGCCACTTTTCAACTGAAATTCATAACGAATGCCAGCTTCAAAGTAAACCATAACCAGCCGCAACTTGAATTCTGCTCGGAAACAGAATCAGAATCAGAATTCAGCAACACAAACAATAGCAGCCACAGCCGCCGTCGTCATTGTTGTTGCTGCTGCTGTTGCTGTTGCTGTTGCCTTGTACCGTTGATGGCGCAAACAGTGTCCTTTACAATCCCCAGCTAAACAGCCAACCAACGAAGCTCAGCCCATCCACAATTCACCATTCACCATTTATCAACTATCATTCCCCACACGGATGGGGATGTGAATGGGGATGGGGATGAGGTATTCATATTTAAAATTCTCATTCTAAAAGGCTTGAACATTTGTAAATTTTTCTCAATGAAAATCCACATATTGTGTTTTTTGCTGCCTTTGTTGCTTTTTCCTTGCCATTGTGTCCTCGAAAATTTTCTTTCAATTGAGATTTGTGCACCTTTTCCAAGAACTCGCACAATATCACAATTATCAGATATCGTCATCAGCAGCAGCAGCAATTGCAGCGCAGGGTCAAAACTGTTTCTCGTATCCTGTGAATGAATGCCAGAGATGACGTCACATGTCGCCGCTGTCTTCGCAGCAACAACATCATCATCATTGTGGGTCGTGTGATGCTGCTAGCACAGTGACCTACTGACGAACATTTACGAGCTGCCACGAATCGTGACTTTCTATTAGCGATTCACCACAATTCACGTTTATGATGCGAATGATGATGAAGATGTTGATGATGGCGATGGCGATGCCACCCGATAATAAAGTTGATGATGAAGTTGACGACATTAAAGATACAAAACAAATTGTTTAGTAAAATGAATAGATTTCATGAAATCAAAGAAATTTTCTTTGAAACTAATTAAAATGAAAATTACTTTGCAAAATTTGTAACCAAAAAAAAAAAAAAATAGTGAGAGATTTTTAATGATCATTTGGATCATGGGTGGGGTCAAGAAAGAAAAGAGTCGATTCATAAAATTTTGCATTTTAAAATTTATAAACAAAATGGGGAAATATGAACGAAACGAAATGAAACCAAAAAACCGAATGGCAATGGATCTACCGTATCCCCGGGCAAAGTCCTTGTAACATACATAGTTTGTCTGCTTATCATCGTCATTTCGGCCCTCTGTCCGTCTCCTGTCTCGTGCCATCATCGTGCATTTGCAAGCACCGTTGTCGATTGTCTACGTCACAAAATTTCGTAAGAGCGTCATCGTTCAATCACCTTTCTAGGTTGACGACCCTGTGACCTAAGCAGGCTCACTCACTCACTCAGTCGTTCGCTAGCTCGCTCGGTCATTTACGTGCTCGGTCGCCTATTGCTGGAAATGCTGAATGAGTGCTTCCACTTCCACTGGTTGGTTGTGCAGGGTTAAAGCTTACAGCATAAAACATTCAATGACTTCATACGCACATGTGCGATGGGAATGGAATGGAATGGAATAAAGAAGGAAGCTCAAAACTCAAAAGCTCCCATCATCATCATTGTCGGTATCTGTATCGTCTTCGTCATCGTCATCATTGATGACGTGATACTGAACTAAGTATAATGTGAAATGAAGAAAATCTGTTTACACGCTACCTATGGAAAATTCTCAATGTACATTGCTTGAGCCTGTGCCTGTGCCAGTGCCAGTCCCTGTGCCCGTGCCCGTGCCCGTGCCTGTGGTTTGTCGAAATTCGATTCAAGCGAGTGTTAACCACAAATGCGCGCCATTCATGTCCTTCTTCAATAGAAAAAGAAATCCGAATAAGTGAAAAGGAATATGCTGCTGTGAAATGAATGGAAAGGAAAAAACAGATCTCAAACCTCAACTGAACTAAACTGAATTGGATTGGATTGTATGGAATGTGATGCGATGCTATGCGATGGTGATGGAATGGAATGGGGTTGGGGTTCGGGTTGGGGGTGAGATTGAATTCGAAGCTAATTCGGCAACATTTTCTCTTTGTTATTTTGTTATCATTTTTCAATTTTTGCTCAAACAATGCCAAACAATTGGGTAAGATCTACTCTATTATTCGAACTCATTCCATCCCATCCCATCCCATCCCATCCATCCTACATAGCAATGGGAAGGAGGAAATTGGTTGATTTGGGTTATGGAATGAATGGGTTTGGTGATGTAGCCGTGGTAGGTGTGTGTGTGTGTGTGTGTGTGTGTGTTGCTACAAATGGCCTCCAAATTTATGCAAGTATAAATTCGTCTCTCATTTTAGCAATCTCCCTTTCATTCCTTCCTTCCTTCCTTCCTTCCTTTCTTTCTTCTTCCTTCCTTTCTTCTTTCGTTCATTTCTTCCGTTCGTTCGTTCTTTCGCTCGCTTTCGTTCGTTGGCAAATGAATTGACCTTCGCATTTATTTTTAGATGATTTCTAAAAATAAACGGGGTCACTTGGTGCTTGGCTCCTCAATTTGCCTAACATCATCATCAACATCTTCTGCATATTTTTTTCTTCTTCTATTTTCGTTTCATTTCTTGCGCTTATGTGCGTTTCTCTCTCTACGCACGTATGTATGTATGTATGTGTGTATGTATTTGTCTCTGTATCTATGAAATCCATACGAGTGAGTCAAGTTCCGTTAATTTGTTTGCTTTTTTATTTTAAAAAAATTCATATAAAAAAAAATTATTTTATTCATTTTCAGTCTTAGTCTTGGAAACTTTGAATACCCTACGGAATCTACTCTAACCATATCATCCAATAACATATTGTAATACTTATCCATCCATCCATCTATACTCCATCCAATTTCGTTTGAAATTTTTATAACTCAATTTATCATATCTCATCTAATAAGAACTTAGATGGAGAACCATGTGAAGGAGTTTCGTTGAATCTTTTCATTTCAATCACATAGTTTTTTTTTCTGTTGTTCACCATAAACATCATCATAAACAATAATTTCGCACGTAGTATCTGAATTGAGAGTAGAGAGGAAAACTTCTTTCCGAGGGCCCAGTACCAACCAGGTAGGTGGTGAAGCACACATCACATTCATAGTGTCACTATCATTAGAAAATGGTATTGGTAAAAGGGCCAATGTAAGTGTAAGATGTATCCAAAATGGAGCAACATTGGATTTGACCCCTCAGGCAAAGGTACCCATTCAGTACCAGTTCAGGAATCAATCACGATCACTGATGGTAACAATCCCAGTAATGTCCTCCATCGAGGAGGTGAAGCAAGTCTTGACCGTTTAGAGGAGAACTCAGGAGTTGAAATAGGATTGGCAGGAGCAGGTCATATCTGAAGAATATACAATACAAATTTCTAATTCCCTATAATAAAAGGAATTCAATGTTTCTGCTATATATTCGTAACATGTAAAAATGTTTAGTATTGTTTCTAAATTTACATACATTTATGTAATTCATAAGGTTAATTGAATCTGAATTTGAATAGTATAGTGTAGTAGGTCAAAAAATAAAAGGTGAACATCAATATACCCATTAGAATCAAGCAGGCCGAATGACAAATTTAGTATTGTAGTGATATTAAATTCGTAACCCCAGCAAGTGATCCGATCAAACTGAAGTTTGGACATTAAAAGTTTGTGATTCATTTCCACCAAACATGCAAAATTTCAAGACCCTTGGATTACTAAATCGTATAGCTCCCAAACCCAAACTGTGTTTCTTTCAAATTTTTACCTTTGGGCTGTTGTAAATTATTGGTTTTATTTTATGGAAAAGTTTGTATGTTTAAGAAGAAGAAGGTGTGTGTGAAATTGTAGGAACGATAGGGAACATTTTTATTCAAAGGAAACTTACGGTGGAGCGTCTGCAAGGCATAGGGAAGTTACCCATCAATTGTAGAATTGAAACCACTTGCAGAGGAAGCCATTCAGTATTACAATTATAAGGGATTGTACTCTGTTGGGCTCTTTGCACCTGTTGATTGTGGGATGTTTTCATTAGGAGCAAAATGCAAATAATTTTAAATAGCAATTTCAATATATTCACATGGGCTAATGCCACGATTCCCAAATGTACTCCTATGATCAGACAAACAAACGCAACGGAACAACAATCAACATTTAACGACTGCCATTTGGAAATTTAAAGGTAAGATTCCGGTGGAAAATGCAAAACCAATATGGTCAACAGACCACAGCTCGGAGCTTATCTATCTTAGGCATACGAGTAGCCCTCATGCATGAATTTAGGCCTTGCCCATTCTCTGGCTTTTCCCAAAGACTCCTATTCCAACACCAACGTCTGTTTTAAATCTATCCATATAACACACTCCGAGTCTCAAATGAGCTTCGCTCTTAACAGTTCCCATTTTACTCTATTTGAAAATGTAGCATAAGATGGGTAGCTCCCCAAAAATGTAAAATTAAAAAATTTCACATATATTTTGGAGAAATAAGAGACCCAAGCTCATCTCTCCGTATGTGATATGTGAGACGTTTACGGATTTTAATGAAAAGGGTATTTAATTATCGGTTTAACTGAACTAAGTGTATTTTAAAAATATATATTATACTTTTCTTATTCTGTTTTTCTTTTGTCTTTATTTTTATTTCAAAAAGAATATTAAAAAAAAAAATAAAATAAGAGTCTTTTTTGAAATTTCCATGTATCCATGTATGTTTATACAATATATCTATCTATCTATTTATCTATTGTATCATATATATAGATACTCTTATCTACATATGTATTTTGTTTCAAATTATATTATTATTTATTTGTATATCTTCCATACAAGTGTTGTAATGTTGATACCCTACTACAAAACAGGCTATTTACTCGTACATTTACAATTCACATATCCACTGAATTTTGATCAATGCATAAAGAATCAAAGAGTCTAACCCCATTATAACATACATGATTTGAGTTATGAAACCAAAAATTTTGAAGAGGAAATGTTGATTTGTCGAAATGATCCAAAAAAAATTCATTCACAGGCGTTAGCAATGTATGTCAGCCTTGACGATAGGGTCACCTAAGCCAAGCCGAGATGTTGAAAGTCAGACTCACAGTGGGTCATAAGGCGGCGAGATGAATTTGCCCCTGAGGCGAGCAGCCTGTTTAAGTTATTCTATTCTATTCTATTCTATTCTATTCATATTAGACACAAGTTCACACTTTTTTATCTTTATAACTAAAATTCGAGTGTACGAAATTTTGTGACTTTTCATCTCCTAAACGGATAGACCAATTTTGATAAATGATTTTTTGTTTTACTTGTGTGATCACCAAAATAATTTATGCTTCATTTGGATCCGGTAGGTGGTGCTGTTGTCGAGATACAGACACTTTGTTATCAAATTTTCAACATTTTTTTATCTAGAGCACACTATACTAAGGCGATTTTAAGACAATATTTTTTTTTTTTTTTCTAAAATGACAAATGAATGTTAATGCAAAGAGTTGCATACTTATTTTTTGTAGTTTTTAACCTTTAATATAATATTTTTAAGTATTAAGTTTTTTGAAAACCACTGCAAGTCCAAGCATAATGCTTTTAATGCTTTGGTTGTTGTTGTTGTTGTTGTTGTTGTTGTTTATGTGTTTTCCTCTCTAAGTACGCACTTTTTATGCTCTTCGTTTCTGTATTTTATGTTCACTTAAAGTGCGACAAGATATAGACAGTGAGAAATATGTAAAAAGTTATTGAGCCAAGGAAATGGGTATCCGTGATACTCTCCAATTTTGAGCAAGTGTCCAGAATATGTATGGTCGATAAATATTGTCCAATATAGAGGACAAGAAAGCTTGGCTTCACCGGTGTGGATGATGCTGCTGTGTCCAATACTGCTGTGTCCAATGCGAAGGAGGACAAACATGCGCCATTTTGATCAAGTGCAGTCTGAAGGGTAACGAAATTTAGCCAGATTTGGATGAAAATTCTTATACCTGTGCTGGAAGGATGCTCAGTTTTTACTTATCTATACACGCATGTAGAGGTAAATAGTTTTTTTTTTTTTTTGTGTTCTTTTCAGAGGTAGAGATGGGATACATAGCCATTGATTTTGCAGCAGTATCAGCCAATTCGTTTGCAATGACATCTTTGTGGTTGAGATGAAGTTTGGGTGGAGTTTTTATTAAGAAATGGACTATATGTTCATCAGGGTGAAGGATGCTTGAGCATCTGACTAGTTGTGTTTGTAGCCAGAGCGGATGCAAACCGGTTCTCATGGACCTAAAGGATTAGTTTTAGCTGCAGTAACTCAAAGGGGAGAATGTCATATGCCTTGTGGCTTAAGCTAATTTAAATCCTGGCAGACATGAGCCAGTTCAGCTTTCGTAGTTTTTTGCAATAGCGGGTGCCAGCAGTATTGACAATCTTCTTGTCCTGTCCTGTCTAAGATTATATCCAGGCAGTGGTATGACCGAATTACAGTGCTATGTTTTTGTACTGTTGACATCAATGTTTCATGCCTTGCTGCCTTGCAATGCTGCTGGTAATCAGCTGCAATGAAATTACCAAAAATTGTTTTAATAAAAATAAATTTAAAGAGCCTCTTTAACAATTTTAGTAACTCATAGTTACAACATATTCATTCTACCATATGCACCTTCCTTTACATATCATCATCGTCATCATCATCATCATCAGGTAAGATACACCCATTGGTATTGTATGAACTATTCTAGATAACAACCTACCAATGATTCAATTAACATTACTAATGGGTTCAGTGTGCTGTAACAAGGTTTAACAAGAACCGCACCCTTTGGCATAGGTTGCTTTTGTATCCTAATTAAAATCTCTTTGTTAGAATTCAGTCAAATGAATGAAATGTTGCCAAAACACTCAATATTCGACTCATGATAAAAATTAATTAAGGCAATTTAGTAAATATAATAATGTTGTAATTGTATTATTTCCTATTAAAATAAGTATGAAATTCATGAGAATTGGAAATGTGAAAGGTGATAATAACCAATTATATATATTGTAATTGGGGAAAATGGAAACCGCTTCATTAAAATGTCTATCTATTTACGAGTACAAACTATTCTCATGACCAAATTGTCTTAGGATAATTGGACAATAAATTCTAATTATTTAGTTCTCTATTACATCAGCAGTGTCTTCAGACAATGTGCATGCAACTGGGCTCCACCTTCTTTTTGTTAGGTAGAAAAAAGTAGTAGAAGTAGAATAGTTGCAAACATCCTTCATTCATTCATTCATTTCAGCCTTCAGATGTTGGCAGTTTTATTTAAATATGTAGACGACTGCCAATCTGCTTGCCTTGTCTTGCCTTGCCTTGCCTTGCCTTGCCTACTTGCATTTGTCTCTGCACAACGCTTGCAGTTTAGTGTCATTCAAAGGATCTGAATTCATTCACAAAACTGTAGTACCAAGAGCATTTAGTTAACCTAAGCTTTGGGGGGAGAATATGCATTCACAAACTGACGTCATAAAAGCTTTAGGAACCGCGTAATATTATCAACGTCATTCGATTCGAGAAACGAGTCACTGAGCTCACTCATGCAGACTAATTCGGGCCAAAAAGATTCCCGGTCAAAGCCGAAGCTCAAGCTGAAGCTGAAGCTGATTCCAATTTTGGCTTGGTATTCGTTCGATATGATGTGTGTCGATGCGATGTGATGTGATAGAGGAAATAGTGAATGAACCATGATATGAAAATCATGATAATACTGTTGATGCCAACGATGAGGATGATGATGATGATGATGATGATGATGATGATGGTGATGGTGATGGTAACCATTTTGTGAAGATGATGTTATGAGGTGGTTAATATAATAATAATAATAATGATGTATTCGCTTAATACATATTGTATTGTATATATATAAGTATGTATGTATCTAGATACATACAATGCAATATGATATTATTGTATGTACAATACAATACATATGAGCAAGAATTGCGCCTGTGAACAGCGCACAAAAATACATGCAATGCAATAGCTTCCGCTAAGCATGTATGTGTAATGATTATGTCCTTGCATTGTCCTGCGGCGGCGTCAAAATTGCAACACAACCGAACTGTACTGAACTGAACTGAACTAAATTGAACTCAATGCTTCTCATAGTAACGCAACGCAACGCAACGCATCTCATTTCATCTCCAAGCGTCTATTAATAGATTTTTTGCTAATGGCAAAATATGAAATGACCTAATTTGCCTATATACTCTTAGTTATGTATATACATACATACAATATTTGAAAATGCATAAAAAATTAATATTGTAAATGGATTTTTAATTATCTCAGTCATTCAATTAATTAACAACTTGATATGCAGCCTTCAAATGCAATTTTTCATATGTAAATGCAAATATAAATTGATTAGATAAAAGCAAAACTATGCTAACAATAAATTAACGGGAGATTCAGCATATGTACATACATATGTATATGTATTTTAGTAGTATAGGTATGTATGTATGTATGTAGTAGGTATACCCTTGATGCATAAATGTGAATCCAAGTTTCTACGAAGAGTATAGTAAAAAAAGTATCTACACCAAACTGGTGGGTGCATTTGCAAAATGATGACGTACTTTAACTACAATAATATATAAAAATGACGTCATAACTGAACTTCATAACGTACAGTATGCATACACACACACACACACACAAATACATAGCCAACCAACATAAGTAGCAAAATGTAATTCAACAGCAAATGTGCGATCAAAAATGGGTCACCGAAGGCAATGTGCAGGGTTAAGCATACAGAGATGATACACAAACAGAAAAAGGAAGAAAGACTGACTGAGTGACAAAGAGAGAGAGAGAGAGAGAGAGAGAGAGAGAGAGAGAGTGTAAGAATGAGACTGACAGTGTGTGCGAAACAGATATAGAGTGAAATAGTAGGAGAAAAAGCAGTACCAACATAAATGAATTATTGGCACAGCAACGATAGCATCAGCATCAGCAATATCATCATCATCATCATCATCATCATCATCATCATCATCATCATCATCATCATTGTCCTCTTCATCGTCATCATCATCATTGAAAAGACGAATACTGACACTGGGTAGGTGGATAGGTGAGAAAGTTTGGTGAAAATTCATTGGTCAGCGGGTGTATGGGTGGATGGTTCGTTGGTTCGTTGGTGATGTACCCCATTGTGTAGGCTGCACATTCATTGAATATTTGTTAAGTATTTGGTAGCAGCATACTAAGTATATACATACATACATACATACATAGGATACTAAGTAAAGATGCTGAGGAATGAGGAATTGTGCTGTAACTGGGGCTGGACCTGGCGCTGGGCCATGGAATATTAAGGTGCGGCATGAGAAAAACAATGTCTCTTATGACGTTTGTTCGTTTCAAACACATAAATCCACAAACCCACTCACCACACAGATACACACACACAGATACACATTCATATATAGAAAGTGTTTCTAAAAATAACAACAACAAAATGTGCATTACGTTGAACAATGCAAACGAGCAAATCATCAAATGAAAGATTTTCATAAGAATTCTTTTGAAATTTTATCAGAACAAGAAACAAAAATTGCTATGCCAACAAAATGTGTGAAAATCATACTTATGTATATAGATATATCTTCATATATTTCAGCTCACACATTTACATACATTTAGATACACACGCAGATATTTCTAATACAAAAACAAAAACAAAAAAACCACCTAAAATTTTCTAGTTAACAAAAAAAAAAGAAAAATATTTAAATGTTCATTTATTTATTTTCATTACTTTTTTTTTTCTTGTATATACATACACGGACGGACACACACACACACACACACACAACAACACACAACATGTATCTTTAGATATTGTATCTATTGTATGTTATGTAGTACGAATTTATTCTTGGAGTAAATACTACAAGATACAAGAAAAGATATTGACGATTTGATAGAAAGAAGATTATTTGTTCGCTTTCAAAAAATAAAATTATTAAATATTAAATTAAATTGTTAAAATAAAAACTAAATAATTTTATAGATTCTCTTTGTATTTTCTGCATTTGTAGACCAGATCTTCTTATAAAATATAAAAATATATATTGTATATTGTATGAAATTAAAGAAAATTTCTGTTTTCTTTAAAACAAAAACGAAGATATTTTAAAAAAAATTTATGCAAATTTGAGAGAAAGGGACAGAGAACAAAGAAAACTGTGATAATGATGACGATGATGATGATGATGTTGATGATATTTACAGCAATCAATTTATGTATATTTGATTTCTAGAATATCTTGTTATTATATTCTATTTTGTAACATCTACATATAAAAAAAATGGGCCAAGTGCGAGTCAGACTCGTACACGGAAGGCTCCGTACCAGATTGGGGTTTGTGTGGGAGGTACTTCCCCTAATGGTCCAATTTGACTGATTCCATCAAATATACCACGCCTATATCAAAAACTTATAGTGTCTAAATTTCAGTTCAATAGAATAAACAACAAAAAAGTTTTTCTATTGTAATAAGAACCTGAATTTTAATGGTGGGTTTGTATGGGAGGTAACCTACCCACTAGTGGTCCGATTAACTTGAAATTTCAGCAATATAAATTTCTGATATATAGCCACCAAATATCCAAATTTTAAGATCGATGGTTTACTAGTTCGTATAGCTACCATACAAACCAAAATGTTTCTTGTATGGAGACCCTTTTAAGTTTTTAAAAATATTTTAGTTTTAGTAATTGTTACTAATACCCGGATAGAACTACATATTCTGTGAAAATTTCAACTCTCTAGCTATTACGATTCATGAGATATGACCCGAGGACGGATGGACGGTCTCTGCAATAGAGTTCCGTTTGGTAACCTTTGGGTCCGGAACCCGAAAAAATTAATTGCCGTGCATTAGTCTCGCAAAAACTCGATAATGGCTAAATCGATTTGGCTGATTTTTTGTTTTTTTGTACTCATGTTTATTAGGAGAAGGTTTATACGAAAGAAAATTTCCAAAAAATTCATCAGAAAAGTTGAAATTCGAATGTTATTTTTCTATGAGAATCTCAATAAAAAGTAAAGCACAACATTTGTATTAATTAATTATTGCCCTGCACTCTTCTCTCGCTAAAACGAATCCTGTGCTACACACAACACTATCAATAGTCTCACTGTCTTTGCGAACACTTTCACAAATCAAATCGTGTGGTTTTATGAATCAATTATCTAGTTGAATTGGTTAACAAAGACAATGTGCTACCGAGTCATAGCAGAAAACATGAGTGTGATACCGAGTCATATTCGAAGAAACGAGTCACACAAAGTCATATCGAGTCACACCAAGTCATACACCTGAGTCATTCCCGATGACACGAGTGATAGTGCGATACAGAATCATTCAATAAGACATGGGTCGCACGACTGTTTAGATTCGAGGCAATGAATCAGCAAAGTAAATATTGTAAAATAAAATGAATTTATTGACTCGTTTCAAAAGCATAAGTACATGACTCATTTTCATAGTGTGCACAGTCTGGTGAGCGACTGTTAACACTACAGTAGTGTTGACTAGAGCAGGGCTCTAATTTGTATATACTTAGATACATAGATATTTCAAGAGCTTATCTTTCGAACAAATCTTCATTTGTTATAATTTAACCCCTTATAATATACAAAGTATGAAAAGAATTAGCCAGACTTGAGGATGCAAGCTTACGAATAAAGTGATCTGAACAACTATGAATATCGATTGATGATTAGACGTAATTAGGACAAGTATGTACTTCGATATCACCAGATGTGATATCATTATGTTGTGGACATATATACTTAGATCGAAAGTGTATTCAAGTCCACTAGGCTAAATGGCAATCAGAGATTAATATTCATTTACGAAATGTTATTGGGTTATTCGAAAAGTAATTTTAAATATCAATTCCTAAAGATCACTGAGAGATGAAATTTATCGAATTCGACCGCTTAGGTTTTATCTCAAAGCTAAACGGATGGGGTTACCCATTTCCAAAGAAGAGATTCGCTGCGATTTGGTTCTTAAATGTCAATCAACACTTCCAAAGCCGATCGATATTCATCAATATGAAGGTGATTATTCTATTTGTTTGGTGCGATTTCAAAGGTATCGTGTTTTATGAGCTTCTACCGGACAATACAACGATCATTTCTGAAGTGCCATTAGCTGGATAAATTGAATGATTCACTTAAAAAGAAAAGACCAAAATAAATCAATAGTAAAAGTGTAATGTAATGGTTCCACCAAGATGTGCTCATATTTTGATTTGGTTTAATGTTAAGATCCAAGTTGATCATTGACGATAAAAGATAGAAGGCAGGAAACCGTTTGTCCGGGTATCTTATAAACGTTTTGTACTACTTCTTATTTGTATTTACATTCACAACTAACAATATTCATCCAATCATCCATTTAACCACCTTCATTGCTTTTACGATAAGAAGATACTTGAATGATACTTGTATATACATATTGAGAATTGAGAAGATATTCAATTCCATTTAATGTTGAAATACCTTTCATTAGTACACACAAACTGAAACTTCTTTAGTGAAGAGAGGTAAATCCAAAAAAATATGAAACTGCAATGTGACGAAAATCAAAATGCGATGATGCTTTAGGTTTTGTATGTTATATTTTTATTTTGCATCTTTTTCTTATAGCCCCTTATAGTACTTACCTAAGTGAATTTTAAGTAATTTTGAAAATTCAGTGAGTTCTGAGACTCTGACTGATACACAGAAGAATCTTATAAGGAAACCACATGATTTTATGAAAGTTACAAACATATACGATCTTTGCAATATTTCATGGAAATTCACTTATTGACTAAATGACTTATTTATCATCATTACCACTGATATCAGATATCATGTTATGTGTACTGGAGGGTTTCTACATACCAATCAATCAATCAATCAATCAATCTGAATTGAGCTTAAACAAACAAGAAGAATGTACTTAAGGATACACAATAGATGAAAGTTCCATCCATCTGATCTCATTAAGAAATATTATGCAACGGTGGCCTATACTATATTGTTGCACCTAGAATCCTTTTGCTTCTAATAAGGAACAAAGAAATCAGTGAAACACCTATCGGAATCATAATCTGAAAGTTGCTTTCATGATTTTTTTTTTTCTGATGTGGTCATGGCTCAAAGACCCCAATATTTTAACACCAGTTAGATGTTTTTAGCTCAATTCATAAAACATTTAAATAGGCATACGCATATTAAAGTTAAATAGAATTTCAGAGATGATCATTATCGCATACTTGTAATATATTGTATCTATATAAAAGTATGAATATCAGTGCATAATTTGTTTACAAAAGCATTACAAACATCAAACAGATCTA
Source organism: Amiota minor (assembly GCA_037043295.1). Lineage (NCBI taxonomy): Eukaryota > Metazoa > Arthropoda > Insecta > Diptera > Drosophilidae > Amiota > Amiota minor. The sequence continues at coordinate 47,523 of JBAMAW010000991.1, forward strand.
AAAATAAGAAAAATTATAATGTTAGAAGAGCAAAGATACATCCAATGCAAAGAAATATCTAAGCAAACAACACCCATGTGCGATGAGTATTGTACGTACAATAGAATATTTGAAAAGACATACAAATACCGAAGAACTCAGATGGGTGGGTGGGTGGTTGGTTGGTTGGTTCAGTTCAGTTGTTAATTTTTTTTTTTTATTTCATGGGTTTCTAATTGCATTGCATTTCTAGATGCCATCAGATAAAAGTGAAATTGGTTTCAAAAACATTTCAATTTCATACAATCAACTTGTTGATTCACTTAACAATACAAATTCATCGAATTCATCTTCAACGAGAAATATCTCCGATAATAATAATATGGATGGGTTTTGTATTTAGATTATTTCTAACTTTCTTTCATTTTCATCTCATAGAATAGAGAAAATATCTAAATACATATATTTTATGTATATGAAGTCATATATTTAATTGACATCAAATTTCAGCATAAAGGGTCATCAAATAGGAACACAATCATTTATTCATTCATTCATAGTCATCGGGCATTTTTGTTCATCGTTCAACTAAATGACTCGAGTTGGAAGTTTAGTAAACTCCAAGCTCCAGTTGCAAGCGTCATCTGGAAGTGTCGTATGCCTAGAATCCATCCATCCTATGGTTGATGTAATGATGATTTTATTCGATCCGATCCATTGATGATAGTACAATAATAATCTTATGGCAATAAAATTCAATGGACTCTTCGATGCTTTGAAATTTTGCTGAATTTTGGTCATTGGAATTTTATTAAACAACAAACTTAAACATCTTTTTAGTTGTGGGACAATTAATGGATTAATAATGGATTCGTAAATAAAAAAAAATTGTTCCAAACTGTGTGAAGCAAAGAGTCTTTAGACTTCTCTCATAAGTCCTTATCTCAAGAAATCAAACTGGTAAAAGGCTATGATGAATATTGTATAGACTGAACAAATCGCTAATGAAGTCGTGCCTTTCTATGAGCTTCAATTCACAAGATATCCAACAACAAATTGTGTGTAAATTGTGTGTAATTTGTTGTTGGATAACCGAGGGATAACCAGCAAAGAGAGAAAATCGATTCATGAATGAAGCAATGGATGTTGATTTGAGATGAAATTGAATTTAAAATACTGAAATGCGATAGTAGCGAACGAATAAAAAAAAAAGAGAAATTGTTTTAATGGAGAGCGAGAGAGAGAGAGAGAGTGACAATTATATTGCTAGATTTTTGAAGAGACATTAAATACCTATGAGAAAGAAAGCAATGTTGAAAAAATATTCATCTGTGTGTCTGTGAATTCGGAAGAGAAACAAACGAAATTCGCCTTATAATCAACATCATCATCATCGGCATGATTATCAACATGATTATCATCATCATTGTCGTTGTTGTCGATGTTGTCGCCCACATTTGGTGTCGATTACAGATGGAGCGGTGAAGCAAAAGGAAATCACTTCACTTCATTAACTAAATGCGACCTCTAGCTGTTATTTCGCTCTTTGCTTGATCATTTCCATCCAATCTTTATGTCATCTATGTCTGTACTATTTCCCATTTGTATCCCATCCTTAGTCCGCATCTAGATAATTTCCAACCAAACTCTATCCATCGATTTATCTATGTATTGGTATCTATCTATCCATCTATCTATATATCGATCTATCTATCCTATCTATGTACCCATATATCTATCTATCCATCTACCTATCCATCCATCTATCTATATACATATCTCTCTGTCTATATATCCATCCATCCATCTAACTATCCATCCATCTAACTATCCATCCATCTAACTATCCATCCATAAATCCGTTCATCTATCTGTGCACCTGTCTATCTGCCTGTATACCCATCCATACATCCATCCATCAATCCGTCCATCTATCTATCTACAATATATATCTATCGATCTATCTATCCTATTTATGTATCAATCTATCTACATATCCATCCATCTATATATGTACCTATCTATCCATCCATCTTTCGATCAATCTATCTATCTATCGATGTATTTATCAATCTATTTACCTATCAAAGTATCTATCTATCTTTCCATCCATCTATTTGTTTATCTATCTATCTATCCATCCATCCATCTATCTATATATACATTTATCCATCTATAGATCTGTCTATCTTTCCATCCATCTATTTGTTTATCTATCTATCTATCCATCCATCCATCTATCTATCATTTATCCTGATCATTATCGATCTATCTATCTATGAATCTTTATTCCTATATATGCTATCTATCTATCTATCTATCTATCTATCTATCTATCTATCTATCTATCTATCTATCTATCTATCTATCTATCTATCTATCCTATCTATCTATCTATCTATCTATCTATCTATCTATCTACTCTATCTATCTATCTATCTATCTATCTATCTATCTATCTATCTGTATATGGACAGATGTCTATCCGCCTATCTATCTGCCGGTCTGTCTATCTATGAATCTATTTATCAATTTCGTATCGATATCTATCTATCTATTATGTACCTATCTACCATCCATCCATCCATCCATCCATCCATCACATCCATTCATTTATCCATCCATTTATTCATCCATCTATCTATCTATCCGATCAATCTATCTATCTATCGATTTATCCTATACTATCAAGTATCTATCCATCTTTCCATCATCTAGTTTATCTATCTATCTTATCCATCCATCTATCTATATATCATTTATCCTATCTATATATCGATCTATCTATCATGAATCTATTTATCAGTTTTCCTATCTATGTTTATCTATCTATCTATCTATCTATCTATCTATCTATCTATCTATCTATCTATCTATCTATCTATCTATCTATCTATCTATCTATCTATCTATCTATCTATCTATCTATCTATCTATCTATATCTATCTATCTATCTATCTATCTATCTATCTATCTATCTATCTATATCTATCTATCTATCTATCTATCTATCTATCTATCTATCTATCTATCTATCTATCTATCTATCTATCTATCTATCTATCTATCTATCTATCTATCTATCTATCTATCTATCTATCTATCTATCTATCTATCTATCTATCTATCTATCTATCTATCTATCTATCTATCTATCTATCTATCTATCTATCTATCTATCTATCTATCTATCTATCTATCTATCTATCTATCTATCTATCTATCTATCTATCTATCTATCTATCTATCTATCTATCTATCTATCTATCTATCTATCTATCTATCTATCTATCATCTCATCTCATCTCATCTCATCTCATCTCATCTCATCTCATCTCATATCTATCTATCTATCTATCTATCTATCTATCTATCTATCTATCTATCTATCTATCTATCTATCTATCTATCTATCTATCTAGCTATCTATCTATCTATCTATCTACTATCTATCTATCTATCTATCTATCTATCAATCTATACTATCTATCTATCATCTATCTATCTAACTATCCATCTACCTATCAATCTATCAGTATCTGTATATGGACAGATGTCCATCCACCTATCTATCTGCCGATCTGTCTATCTATGAATCTGTTTATCAATTTTCCAATCTATCTATCTATTTATGTATCTATGTATCCATCCATCCATTCATCTATCTAATCTATCTATCTATCTATCTATCGATCTTATAGTTACATATACGAGTTTGTGCAATTGTAGCTAAGAGATTATCCAATTTTTCGTCATTCTTGAATCTTTATTAGTGGATGGGTGTTTGGGTATGCGTTCCGAATCAGTTGGCAGTGTGCAACTGTTGCTAAAATGTCCAGTGTGAATACAAATAAATACAAGTATACAATACGATAAGATTACCTTTATGTTGTTCTGATCTGATCTGATTTAAAAGATCTGTTTAATTTCAATTTTTATATACAACAAACATACAGTATGTGCACCGTGCACACTATGTACATATGTATGTATATAAGCATATACTGATATAGATACATAAGATATATATATGTACGACAATATCTACATATATGTTTACTCATAATGAAATGCTGTTTCTGTTACTAATGACTGACATGATTATTATAATAATATAATGATGATAATGATGATGATGATGATGATGATGATCTTGGTGGGCGGTTTGCAAGTGGGCGAGGTATTGAAATCAAGAAAAAAAATAAATTCATTTCATCAAAGAAACGAGCAAACGCACAAGAATAACAAGACCCGGAATGATAATGAGAAAGAGAACAATGTGATTCTATGAAATGGCTAAGATCGGTGAGCGATTAAAGAGACCGAAGAAACCAAGCGATCGTTCCCTCGTTTCCTCGTTCCTCCTAACCATCCTAAACATTCGAGCGAACGAGCAAAGTCATCTCATCGCATACGTTGAAGCATCTATTTTGGTTTGGTTATTCGGAACTAAATTTAGGCCTTGCGCCCAGATACATACTCGTTGTATATCGAACAATATGAGAGCGAGAGCGAACGATGGATGAATTTGTTTGTGTAGAATGAATGAATGCTATGATGATGATGCCAAGATTAAGCATCTTTTGCTTTTTTAATACAAAAGTAAATTTCTAATGCACCAGGAAAATACAATATTATACAATTGAATCGAATCGAATGGAATCGAATCGAACAGAATACTATTGTACAATACAATACAAGACAGTGGGCTGCTTATTTGCTTTAATTTGATTAACAAAACAATTGCATATTCATACGCACAGTGGGCTTAATTGTTTTAATTTTGTAAAATGTAAAAATAAGAAAATAAGATTGGTTTGGCTGGCATGCGCTAAATGCTCTTGATTCTTAATGTTAATGTTATTGAATATAAACATAATTCTGATCATCATCATCTTTATGATGATCATGATGAGGAGGAGGAGGAGGATAATGGTAACAGAGGAAAAAACTTTTATTAACATAATAATATACATAATATATACTTAGAATAGATACATAGATACATACATACATATACTATAGATAGAACACACAGACTAATATTGAAACATATACATTTATATTATGATAGATGGATGATGATGAGAGAAGGGAAAGGAAAAGGAAAAGGAAAAGAGAGTGAAAAAGAATGAAAGACAGAAAGAAAGAGATGAATGATGATGGTGATGGTGATATGCTTTGCTGTGCTGAGTTGATTTATTTTTCTATTCTATTTTTCGCGTTTTGGGCGTCTTTCGTTTCCATTTTCTTCTGGTAAACTTTTCTTTCTTCTTCTTAAATGATTTTCACAGCACTCACTCACTTGTCTTGCATATACATGTATCTATGTAGTATTTTCTCCTATTTATATGTATTATATTTATATATAATTTTGTATTTTTGTAGCAAAGCCAATGAATGAAGCCAATGAAGTAAAGTGCGAAGAGATGCGATAAGATGAGATAAGAATAGAATAGAATAGAATAGAAATGAAGTGGAGGAGGAGGAGGAGGCGAAGCAATGCCGAAGCAATGCGAAGGAAGAAAACTTATCATTCGAGTGTCGTAGACCTGAATATAGTCTGCGGTGGATCGTCGGACCGTTCAGTCTTTTTGTGTCGTTCAGTACTTTCCGATTAGTGTGATCGAAAGCACACACATCTCGAATTTTTTTTTCCAATTCCTTAAAGGTGAGTGAAGTGTGATGATGTGAGCAAAAAATCAAAAATCAAAAACTCAACATCTGAAGATCTCAAACAAAAAGCGAAAAACAAACTACACCATCATCATCGTCATCGTCATCATCATCATCTGATGATTGCAGAAATTTTCAAAATTAAACTCAGGAAAATTAATTAAAATAAAAAAAAAACACAACCAAAGAAGAAAAACTAAAAGAAAAATCATCAAAAAAAAAAAAGGATTTAAGTCAGACGATTGATTTACCAAAGTAGATATTTTTTTTTTTCTGTTTTTTATCTTTGAAAAGGAAAAACAATAATTTTTTTTTTTTTTAAAAAACACACAGAAAAACAAAACTGCAAAAGAAAATTGAAATTGAAATTGAAATGGAAATGGAAATGGAAAAAAATAGAAAATTCTTTATTTGATTTCTTATTTTTCCTTTTTGTATTTTTTTTTTTTTTTGTTTTTGTATTTGAAGTGCAAAAGAACGAAAACCGGTGACAAAAGAAAAGATATAAGATATTTTTTTTTTATTTTTTGTTTGATCAAACTGCTTTGCTAAAATTTTGGATGAATGTTGAATGTTTGTATGTATTGTCCTCTGTACTCTGTTATGCAACAAGGAAAATTGAGAAAAAAAAAGATTGAAAATGAAATTGAAACACAAAGCAAATGAAACGCGAAATGAACGAAAGAAGAATTTTTCACATAAAAATATCTCAAAGCCTACACACATACATCAGCACAAAATCACACACTTATACACACACACAGACACACACACACACACACACATACACACTCAGTTTATTTGTATCTCTGTGTGTCGATCCATGTATTTAACATATGAATGTGCGTGTATATTTTTTTTTTATCTAAATAAATATTATGTGTGTGTTGTATCTGTGTGTTTGTGTGTGTGTGTGTGTGTTTGTGAGAAAAAAAAAAGCAATCAAAAAACAACTAAAATCCAAAAAAAGAAAATATATTCAAAACTAAAAAGAAAATGAAAATGAAAAAAATTCAAAGAAATTTTCAATTTCAAAATGAAGAAACAAGAACAACAAGAACAACAACAACAACAACAGCAAATGAATATGAAGAAATGAAATCTGCGCAAACTGGAAACTTGAGTTGCCGAAAAACGAAAATAGAATTTTGTGTTGATTTTTTTGAAAATTTTCCTTTAATTTTTTCTTTTTTTTGTGTTTTTTTTTTGTGCTTTTTTTTTTGTGGAATTTCTAAATTGAAATGGAAAATTGAAAATTGAAAAACTTCTTAAGTGAAATTTTAATAAGAAAAATAAAACTTAAATTTTAAAAAAGAAAAACTCTGCTTTAAAAAGAAATTTATTTTATTTTTTAAATTTATTTGTTGTCTGTGATTTTTTATTTATTTTCTGTTTTTTTTTTTGATGGAAATTTGATTGGATTTGGATTTTGCCAAAAAATGTTAAAAAAGAAATGCAAATGAATTATTTTTCTTTTTAATTAAATTAAAATTTAAATTATTCATTTACTTAAATTAAAAAAAAATTTCCATTTCAATTTAAGAAATAAAACAAAAAAAAGAAAACACAACAAAATAAATAAATCGAAGAAAAAACTTTAAACAAACAAATTAAATAAAAAGAAAAATAAATGCAATTTCTTTATAAAAAAAAAATTGTATAGTGCATATGCACACACAGACACACACATATATATATATATATACACACACACACACACATAGGCACATCTATGCAAATCTGCTTTATTTTTTTATTCTTTATAACTTTTGCTTTGCATTTGTTTTTTTCTCACAATCTCTCATTACCGTAACTTTCTCTCTCTCACACATACACACACACACACACAAACACATGGACATACACAGATATATATATGTAGACAGTTGTTGTTGTTGTTGTTTTTGTTGTGGTGATCATCACTGTCACCAAATATAATAAATGTCTGAGAAATATCTTCTTCTTCTTCTTCTTCTTTGTGTTTTTTCATATAGAAAATAAAAAAAAATAAAATAAAAAAAAGGAAAAATAAGAAATCAAATAAAGAATTTTCTATTTCCATTTCAAAAAAATAAAATAAAAAAGAAAAATGAAAAAAATTAATAGTATATTTTTATTTATAAATTTAGGGAACGAAATTCGAAATTTCTGTGTGTTCATTTCATTTTGTTGTTGTTGTTGTTGTTGTTCACATTACAATAGAAATAAAACAGAAGAAGGTCAAATTTTTGAATTTAAATTCTTTCATTTTGATATATTTTTTTTTTTTTTGTCTTTCATATGATGATCCATTGAAAGACAACAAAAGAACAAAAAAAATAATGAATTGTATAAAAAATTTATAGAAAAAGTACAGTTGTTTTTCTTTTTTTGTTTTTGATTTTCAGTTTATTTAAATTAAAATGAAAATGTGAAAATTTTTATATTATAAAATTTCTAAAATTCCATTTAATTTTATTTTATATTGAAAAATGTTCATTTCCATTGCCATTTCCATTTCAATTTTGATGTTTTTTTAAATGTTTTTTATAAATTTTTTTATCAAAGAAGTTCATATTTGTAATTGGATACGATCGAGTGAGTGAGTGAGTGAATGATTTTCGTCTTCCTTCTTCTGAAGGAACAAACAACAATAACAACAGCATTAAGAGAAAATAGTTTCATCTCTTTTTGTTCATAAGAAAAGAGTAGAAGAACAAATAACCTAAAAATTTTAAACAAAAAATAAGAAAATTTAAGCAAAACAATTTTTTTCTGTTTATCGCCCACACGCTCGCTCGCTCGTTCGCTCGCTATACATTTTGACCCAATAAAAAGATACTAAAGATCGAAACATCTAAACATATGCAGACAGACAGACATCTGTATGTATGTGTGTGTGGGTGTATGTATGTGTGTGAGAGAGAAAGAGAGAGGAATGAAGGAAACCAAAGAAATATGTTTAAAACAAAAAAAAACCATGTTAATGTCATTGGAGTTAATACAATACAGACAAGTACACAGATACAGACACAGATACAAATATAGATACACAAATACAGATACAAACAGGCAGACTGTTTGATAGGAAATAACATACTTGTACACACATAATATATTGTAGAATACAAAGTAATACAAAAGAAAAAGCAAAAAAAAAAGAAATTTAAAGAATTTGAAATCAAGTAAACATGATCAACAACAATAACAACAATAACAAGAACAACAACAATAAGAAGAACCACATGAAAAACAACACAAGGTATCTGTATCCATATACGGTGCTCAACGAGGCGTATACGTATTAAATTCTCAAAGACATTTTCAGTAAATTGCGTATACGCCATGATGTTCGGTTTCGGATTCTGATGGTTTTTTGTTGTTATTGTTATTGTTAAAAATGAACGAAATGCACAAATGAATGAGAACAATTGAATGAATGATTAATGGAATAAATGATTAATGAAATAAATGATTAATGAAATAAATGATTGAAATGATCGTTAAAAAAATAAAGAAACAAAAAAGAATATCATATAAAATATCAAAAAATATTAAGTTTCTTTATTTAATTTTATGCTTAATTAATTTACTATACTTTACTATATTTTTTATTACAAATAAAATTATAAATTGCCTAGTCCAATCCAAACTGAAATTGAAACAAATCCAAATCAAATGCAAATCAAATCCAAATCAAATCCAAATCAATTCAATGAAATTAAAGAAATTTATTGTTAAAAATAGATATAATTTTTTTTATTAATTTTCTTCTTTTTTTTTCTCATTTACATATGTCCATCATCATTTTATCATCATCATCATCATCATGATGATCATCTATTCTATTATTACTGTGTGGAATATTTTGTTGGCACAAAATCCATTGACGTCACATCTGATTAACGATATCAAATTTGCTATTCTAGTAAACAAAAACAAAACACAAATCCAAAATGGCTGATGATGAGGTAAGGTAAGTATCTGCTAACTAAAGGCCTATCAATTTTAATCAAACTGATTTTTTACTAATGAACAATTTTTCCATTTCATTTCAACAGTTTCAATGGGGACTCACCACCACCACCACCACCACCACCAATCCACTTCCATAATCTATGTCTGTATGTATCTATGTGACTTATGTCACACGACTATCTATCTATCTATCTATCGGTGTAACGACATAACGGTATAACGGTGTCACAATGTAATAACGGTGGTGTATAAGTGTATTTTTGTGTTTCCACCATTTTGTGATAATGAAGAGTGACAATGGGAATAACAACAACAACAACAACAACAGCAACAACAACAACAACAAAAGCAAAGCTCCATGGAATTTTTAAATCTGTGTGGGTAAGTTAAAATCTTGATTAGTTCAAGGCTTTCGCTCGCTTGCAACACAATTTACACTTAGTTTTGTTTCTTTTAGATCCTTTCTATTCTCTTTTCTATCTTATAATTATTTGCACTTTCCTAAATTAGCGTCAATTAAACAATCGAATCGAATCGAATAATTGAAATCGAAGTGAAATCCTTCAATATTAAAGAAGGAAGAAGGAAGAAGAAGATGCCAAATGAATCAATTAAAAAATTAAAAAAAATTATCAAAATCAATTGCAATATTTCTTTGTTTTATGTTTGACATAAGAAGTTTAGGTATATTGGGCGTACAAATAGAAAACCGCCGTTTTTTTTTTTCATAATTTGAGGCTTTATTATAAAAAACTCGTTACATACTCAATCTCCAAAATAATTTCCATTACTAGCCACAACTTTTTCCCATTTTTTCCATCTGGCAGCTTTTGAATTCCTCGTCGGAAAAATTGTTCGTCATTTGACGCGATCCACGAATCAATCCAGTTTTTGGCTTCTTCCTTCGAAAGAACGAAACTGGTGTCCTGCCAGTTCATGCGTCATCAATCTGAATAAATAAAAATCAGAAGAGGCGATATCTGGAGAGTATGGCGGGTGGGGTATGATGTCCCATTTCAAAGTTTCCAGGCATGTTTTCACTACTTTGGAAACATGTGGCCGAGCGTTGTCATGTAGAAGTATCACCTTGTCGTGTCTTTCCGAGTATTGCGGGCGTTTTTCCTTCAACGCTCGATTCAAACGTATTATTTGAGTCCGATAGAGGGCTCCTGTGATGGTTTCCCCTGGTTTCAAGAGTTCATAGTACACTACACCGAGCTGGTCCCACCAGATACACAGCATCAGCTTCGAGCCATGAATGTTCGGTTTTGCGGTCGAACTTGATGTATGGCCGGGAAACCCCCACGATTTTTTCCGCTTCGGGTTGTCATAGTGTATCCACTTTTCATCGCCGGTCACGATGCGATGCAAAAAACCCTTTCTGTTTTGCCGTTGGAGGAGTTGTTCGCACATGCAAAGGCGCCGTTCGATGTCCCTCGGCTTCAACTCGTACGGCACCCAATGTCCCAGTTTCTGGATCATTCCTAAGCTCTTTAGGCGATGAGAAACGGCTTGCTGAGTCACGCCCAATAAACTTGCAAGTTCCTGTTGCGTTCTACACGAATCTTCATCCAGCAAAGTCTCTAATTTTGCATCCTCGAACTTTTTATCGGGACCGGGACGTTCCTTGTCTTCCACGCCATATTCGCCATTTTTAAACTTTTGAAACCATTCCCGTCACGTTCTTTCACTAATATAGCTTTCACCATAAGTTTCTACAATCATTCGATGCGCCTGAGTAGCATGTTTTTTCGAATGATATGCAAAAAGCAACACTTCCCGCAAATGGCCCTTTGTAGGCTCGAATTTTGCCATTTTCGCTAACGAACAGGACAAAGCACAGTCAAAATACACAAGCGAGATTATGTAGAGTTGTTGACCGATACCTCAGCTGGCTATGTAATGTTTCTGATCGTACTTATCGACCGATTAGCGGCGCTGGCGCCATCTATGGGAAAACGGCGGTTTTCTATTTGTACGCCCAATATATATATATGTATATTGTATCTGTCAGTCAGTCAGTCAATTAATCAGAATATGTTTTGATCTGTCGATCTCTTGATCTCTTTCTGTCTGTCTATCTTTTGTATGTTTCTGTCTGTCTGTCTGTCTCTGTTTGTCTCTATAGTTGTGTTGTATTTTCTTGCTTCTCTATCTTGTACAATATCTTGTAAACATGTTTCTTATTATCTTTCATTATATTTTTGCAGAAAAAAAAGGCAGCAGCAGCAGCAGCCGCAGCTGCACCAGCAGCGGCCGCTCCAAAGCCTGCAGCCGCAGCCGCAGCCGCACCAGCAGCCGCAGGTGCAAAACCGGCTGCAAATGGCAAGGCAGCGCCAGCAGCTCCAGCTGGTCCACCCAAGGATCCCAATGATCCAAAAGTGAAGGCCGAGGAGGTACACTTGTGTACGTGTGCAATTTGTCGCATTTTATGACGTCTATGTCCTGGTCCAAAATGATGATGATGATGTTATCGAACTCATTCTTCATAGTTTTTATTGTTGTTGTTACTGTTACCACTGTACCACTCACTTCATCACTGTCGTCGTCGTCGTCTTATATGTCGTTTGTCGGCGTCGTTTAATTGCATTTTTGTTTTCTTTAATTTCTCATTTCTGACCTCTGATCTTTTCTTTTTTTTTTTTTTGTTTGTTCTCTTGTTCAATCAATTATCAATTCAATCCAATAAACAAAAAAATAGGCTAAGAAGGCTAAACAAGCTGAAATCGAGCGCAAGCGTGCTGAGGTGCGCAAGCGTATGGAGGAAGCTTCCAAGGCTAAGAAGGCCAAGAAGGGTTTCATGACCCCAGAAAGGAAGAAGAAACTCAGGGTAAGTCATAGTATTTTACATCATCATCATTCATCATTTATTCATTTCCATCTATGATTCTCCAACTTCTAGTTGTTGCTCCGCAAGAAAGCCGCTGAGGAATTGAAGAAGGAACAGGAACGCAAAGCTGCTGAACGTAGACGCATCATTGAAGAACGTTGTGGCAGCCCAAGGAATCTCAGCGATGCCAGCGAAGGTAAATTTTTCATTATTCAATTTAATTCAAAAGTCGAAAATTTACAACAGAAAATAAATTAACAAAAATTTGGTAGAAGCAAAGGAACAATCAATAATACAAACAATAAAACAAATTAATAATTTTTTCTATTAGGAAAAAATATAAAAAAAAAAAGAATAATAAAAAAGAAATCAATTCAAAATTTCTCTCCAAAGTGTGTTGAAGGAGAAATACAATAATCTCTCTTTCTCTCTCAATCTCAGAAGATCAAGGAAAATAAAAATGAAAATGAAAAGTTTGTGTTTGTCGCTCGCTCGTATATTTTATTGGAAAATTTATATAAATCACACATACATACACATACACACACATAGATACTCATACATGCACATTGACACACACAGATACAGACAGATACAGACAGATACATTTATCATAAATTAAAAAATACAGCAGCGACATAGTCATCGAAATGCAAAAAAAAAAAAGGGAAAAAAGGAAAATACAAACACATTTACATGTACACATACAGATACACCCACACACACACATACACACACACACAGATACAACATGCAATATACATATACATATATGTATCCGTACATCATATCCAGCATACATGTGACCAAGAAAGCAACCAACCAACCAACAAACCTAGAAACCTAGAAACCTAAAAAAACCGACCAACCAACCAACCAACCAACCATGATGATGTTCCTTTAACTAACAAACATATGAATCTATCTATCTATCTATCTATCTATCTATGTATTTATTTATCTATGCTATCTTTATATCAATCAATCTATTTATTTTATTAACTGATTGTATCTATCTATCTATCAACTGTATCTATCTATCTATCTCTCTATCTATTTACTTATCTACCACAATATTTATTGTTTTACCTGCCAAATCAATCTATCTTTGTTGTATATTCTTACAATTTATGTATTTTTCTATTGTATATCTATTGTATAATTCTGTATACTCTGTATGTATCTATCTATCTATCTATCTATCTACCAATCTATCTATCTATCTATCTATGTATCTGCAGACACACTTAGAACCATTTGCAAGCAACACTATGACAGGATTGTTAAGTTGGAGGACCAGAAATATGATCTTGAGTATGTTGTTAAGCGCAAGGATGTTGAGGTACACAAACAAAAACAAATACAACAACAACATAAATACAAATACAAAAAATACAACAATTACAATTACCCAATCACTACTATCACTACAATATCTCTCTCTCTCTTTCTCTCTATCTCTCTGGTTTTGTATCTATCTATCTATTTATCTATCTATCGATATTTGTATAGCTTTCTATATAAAAATATTTCAAGATTAAATTCATTTATTCTTTGTAAATCTTTGTCTCACTTTTTTATTTAATCTTTCTGTTCTTTGCTCTTACTCTCTTTCTGTTTTAATCTGTCTGTCTCTCTCTCTCTCTCTCTCTCTCTCTCTCTCTCTTTATATCTATCTATTCCTAGATTTATTTATTTATTTCTACAAATAAATACAACAAAAACAAAAATCAAAATCAAAATCAAAACAACAACAACAACAACAAACATCTAACGCTTTAAATTAAAACAAAAAAAAACTAAAAAAATAATCTAGAAATTTTTTATTATTTGATAAAATACACTCACTTACTCAAGCACACTCACTCTTATCTATCTATCTATTATCTATCTATTTATCTATCTATCTATCTATCTCTCATTTCTCTCTCTCTCATCTATCTATCTTTCCATTCTCTCTCTCTCTCTCTCTCATATATATATATATATATAATCACTGACCTCCTTGTCCACCAAAATCTCACAACTAGTTTCTTCTATTTTCTTATACAAAAAAAAAAAAAAAACAAAAAAATTATTAAAAATTTTCTTAATATTTTTGCAAATTTAAATTTATTAATTTATTAATTAATGCACAGCAACAACAACAACAACTTATTAATTCTTATTAATTTTATGTACAAATTTAAATTTAAGAAAGAAAAACAAAAAACGAAGAAAAAAGAAAAAAGAATAGGTAAAATGTGAATTAAGTGAATTTAAATTTTAATTTATTCATTTACCCAATCCTTTTACTCTTTCTCTCTCTCTCACTCTCTATATCCCTGCCTCTAAATCTCTCTCTCTCTCTCTCTCTCTCTCTCTATCTGTCTCTGTCTTTCTTTGTTTTATAACTTTATCAAAGAAAATTCTTCTGACTTCAACCCAAGAAACCACAAATACAAAATAGATGTCACATTCTTTCTTGCGCTCTTACTCACTTCAACTTTTTGTTCACAATACTTGTATATCTCTGTCTCGCTCTCTCTCTCTTTCTCTCTTTCTCTCTCTCTCTCTCTCTATCTTAATTAATATGAGGCTCCTGTTTAATATGTGTCCTCTAATACATGACCAACAGGAACAGGAAAAAATATTGTAAATGATTCATGTTAGAAAAGGCAAAGTTCTGTTGTAACTTAAAGCATCAAATACAATTTATAAATATATAGTATTTTTATTTTAATTATTATTATTATTATAAGTTGGCAGGATATTTTCTTGACTTATTAATTATATATATAATACTTTTATTATTATTGTACTTAAGCTACAAAAGTGTGTCATAAATTTTTTTATCCCCTACACTTACAAAAACAAACACACACAATTACACACAGTCATGCACACACACACACACACTCACAATACAACAATCGATCAATCGCCACAACAACCAACAACCACAACAAAAAAAAAAAAACAAAAAAAAAAAACAAAAAACCTTTCCAAAATACCAAAAATATCCAACACCTAAAATCACAGTCACCAGACAGACAGACACCAACCAAACTTATACTGAAATTTCAGGTGGTTGGCAAAGAAGTCAAGATATCTTTATTGAACAATATCAATAATAGCAGCCAGCATTGACTTCTAATCTCTTCTATTCTATTTTTCATATTCACATAAATCACAATTGCAAACGAAAAAAAAAGAAAAACTCGTACACGGAGTGTGTATGAGAGATACTCCCGCTAGTGGTCCGATTTGACTGATTTCAACAAATGTACCGCGCCTATATCAAAAACTTATAGTGTCTAAATTTCAGTTCAATAGAATAAACAACAAAACAGTTTTGCTAATAAGAACCTGAATTTGAATGGTGGTTTGTACTAGGAGGTACCCCTCCTAGTTGGCCGATTTGCCTGATTCTAACAAATGTGTAGCTCCTATATCAAACACTTATAGTGTTAGACACTTCAGTTCGATAGAACAAAAAACAAAAAAGTTTTTCTAATAAGAACCTGAATTTTAATGGGGATTTGTATGGGAGGTAGCCTCCCTAGTAATCCGATCAAACTGAAATTTTGACAATAAAGGTTCCTAATATATAGCCACCAACCAACCAAATTTTAAGATCGTGAGATTACTGGATCGTATAGCTGCCATACAAAACAAAATATTTCTTGTATGGGGACCCCTTTAAGTTTTTGAAAATATTTTAGTTTTATTATTTTTTGCTGATGTCCGGATAGAACTACATATGCTATGAAAATTTCAATTCTCTAGCTTTTACGATTCATGAGATTTGATCCGAGGACGGACGGACGGACAAGGAAGTCTCTGCAATAGGGTTCCCTTTGATAACCTTTGGGTCCGAACCGAACGAAAAGTATATCCAAACTATAATTGAACAATGTAGAAATGTGAAAATGTGAAAATGTGAAATCAATCAATCTCTGTCTGTCTTCCTTTGCCTCTCTATCTATCTATCGCTCTCTTTCCTTCTCTCTCACTGTCTGCCTCTCCCACTGTCTATCACTCTGTCTCACTGTATGTATATTTTTGTTTCTTTAAATGCAGCTACACTTACGAAAATTTGTCAGGAATATTACCAAAAAACACTCAAATTGGAAGATCAAAAATATGATCTTGAATACGAGGTTGCTCGCAAGAATTTGGAGGCAAGCTTCATTACTCAAATCATTATTTTCTCTCATACTACTACATACATACATAATAATATATACGATCTATATATATAATATATTTTTAATCTTTTTATAATTACATAATTACTATCTTACTATCTTAGTTCTATGTATGTAATTTTCATAATTTATATTTAATTTAGTTTCCTGTGTTTTTCTAATTTTTTCTTATTTCTTTTCTTGTTTTTTTTTTTTCTCTTCTTTTTGGATAATTTTTTATATATTGTATTTTTTTTTTTTCTTAAAATGAGTTAACTTTTTGATAAGCAGTTAATCGAAACAAGCAAAAAGTTGATCTCCTCCAGTGTGTTTTTTTTTGTCTAAAAACTCCGTAATACAAAATAATATTAAGTATTTATTTGATTTATTTATTGATGTACCTCACTCTACTGTACTGTACTGTACTGTACTGTACTTAGATGTATCAATTGTGATTGATGTGGTTATAATTGATTGATTGATTGATTGACACTGACTGTTTAAGATGTATTTAGATACAAGTTTATATGAACTTAAGTATATATCCAATACCAAATTATCAAATTATCAAATTACCAAATGCCATCATTACCTTTATAATGAATTATTAGTTTGCAATACAAAATACTTGGATGGAAAACTCGTTTGAGTTTCATAGATCAAGCGATTCGATCAATCAGATTATCCATATTTTTTATATTTTTATAATTTTTTTTTTGTTTGATATATTTTTTTGTGTGTGTGTCAAAAATCGTAAAATAATTTTTCATTAATTTTTTTGTTATTGTAAATTTTACAACACAACAACATCAACAACTGGAGCATTTGTTGTGTACATGTATGTAGAATGTACCATTTAATACAATATTTTTTTTACAGTGTAGCTTAAAATGTCCCTAAATTGATTGATTGATTGATTGATTGATGTAGCTAAATTGTCTAAATTTCTTTTCCTTTTGTTTTTGTGCAAAGAAAGTTGAAAGAAGAAAGTTACCAATTTTTTTTTTTGTGACCCATATTGATATTATTTCTATCCAAAATCTTTAGTGATTGCATCTTTTCTTTTTTCTTCAAAACAAAAACAAAAAAAAAAATAAATCACTGTAAATGATGAGAACGACTTTTGTTTTTTGCGTCAGCGCTTTTTTTTTTTGATATTTTTATGAATATTAACTTTAATAAATAATTAATCAATAAATTTATTGATTCTACTAAAACAAACAAACAAACTATTTAACAAATTCACCCATAAGTACTCAGTATTGTAGTATGTAGAATTGTTTTAATGGCTTTTTTTATTTTATATTTTTTATTTTTATTTTTTTTGAATTTTTTGATTTTTGTAGTGTAGATCCAACACTATAAATCAATAATAATTTTGTTTTTGTTTTAAAATAAATTACAACTACAGTTTTTGTTTTTGTGAAGCACTAAATTACAATACATAATTTTTTGATATAAAAAAAAAAGAAGAAACAAGAAACTAAGCAACTACCACAAAAAAAAATGGCAAGGAACTCTACAATATTTCTATTCTTTTTAATTGTATGACTTACACATAATTTTTTTTAAGTGCACCATAATCATAACCACCACCAACCAACAGCCCCACCACCATCACCATCACCATAATTTAGATTATTGGGATTATGCAAATTAATTGGTCCGCTAGCAAATTTTCGAGAGACAAAAAAACAGTGTTTGTTGTTGTCATCAATTTAATGTTCAAGGACCTGCAGGTCTTGCAGGCCATCTTTTGAACGGATATTTGTATCCCAATTAATATATTTTATTTTTCTTTTTTTATTTTTGTTAATCGTCCCCTCCCCGTCGCTATCAAATTCCCTCACTCACTCACTCACTCACTCACTTCAAAAACACACAAAAATCAATCACAAATCGAATTCAATTCGATTTTAAAACAAAAACTCAAAACTCAATTTAAATTAAAAAAAAAAAATAATCATCATCAATACACTGCGCGAAAAACAATATTAATACGAGTATAAAGAAATTTGATGTTTACAGTTTTTTTTACAATATATATATATATATATATATTAGCAACAACAACAACAACAATAACAAAAAGATAAACAATCAAATAAATATAATAATATACATCATCAAAAGAAGACTTTGACATATCTAGTACTCTCTTCATACAACAAACAATCAATAGAAATGGGAACATAGCTATGTATGTATGTATGTATGTATGTATAATAGTAAAGTAATTGTGAGATTGATCCAAAGATCTTGAGAATTTCTGTTATTTGTTTTTGTTCGTTTCAGTTTCCAGTTCTGTTGTTTCTATACAGTACTTTTTTGATATCTTTTGGGTATCCTGCCGACGTCGTACGCCATCGTGGCATAATTTCTCAAATGTAGATGCTGAACTATGCCTTAACTTACTTTGTTTCATATTGACAATGCTGTTTTCCAATATGCTCGGTGGCGCAGTCCGCAGTCTCATAATCTTAAGGTCGTGAGTTCTTTTTTAAAATTATATAGTGTATCTAACCATTCTCATGAACACACACAAAAAATTTCATCAAAATCGGTCCAGAGAAGTTCAGTGACATACACACTCACAGAAGAATTATATATATAAAGATATAACTTAGAAAGATTTTGAATCGGTGATCAGGAATCACAATGAATATGCAAGATTGTTTAGCTCTCCCATACAAACAAACTCAATTTCACAATCAATTTTTTCCTTATCAAGACAACTTTTTTTTGTTTTTTCCATTATCTATAATCGGATCATGTTCAACAACCATTTCAAGATCCTAAAACCACTGGACAAACAAAAAATCAAACTTAAATAAGCTAACAGCATTTTCATTATTTTTTATATTCTCCCCTTGATGACGTAAGCATGCAATTGACTCTTATAGGCAACTTCTCTACTTTCAGAATATATAAATTAATTAGCACTACAACAAATAGCATATTTAATGGCAAAACCGCATGTTAAAGCACAAGGCATTAAAAATCTGTATGACACACTTATGATACATACATAGGTCAGGTAGTTGTTGAATATGTATGTACAATATTATACATAGTATTCTATTCCTATACTGAAGTGTTGCCTTGGGTTGATTGGAACAAATCAAATCATATTACAATATATTGCACAAGATACAATAGTGCAAAGAAAATAAAATGAGGCCTTTTCCCTGAGTCCTGTGATTGTGATTGTGAATTGTGTTAGGTTTGTTGGGATAGGGACACATATTGAACTTACTGGACCTATTTTTTTATCAAAGTAAATACTATATACAATACTTGTACATACTTACCTAGGGTAGTAAATCTGTCACATACATACATACATATATATTGAACACATACATACATACATACATACTATAGTAACAAGGAAATGCCTATGAAATGAGTCTTCTGCCTTTGTGATATGTGACGACGTTACATTGCAAATTATACTTTGTACTAATGTCAATTGTAAACTTGATCAATCGATCGATGAATGATGAATGATGGTTTATATTGCCATCTTATGCAATCATTGATTCACAAAATCTTTCGCTCATTTGCTCATTTGTTCATTTGTTTAATCAATCATTCATGCATTCACTCAATCAATCACTCAATTCTTTCGCTCACTCGCTCACTCGATCACTCGCTCATTCGTTCGTTCGTTCGTTAGATCGTTAGATCGTTCGCTGGCTCACTCACTCACTCACTCACTGATCGACTCTCTGTCTCTCTTTCTCGCTCTTTATATACGTATATGTGTGTGTCTCTCTCTCTCGCTGCTGCATCGTTCTCGTCGTACCGTTACACCAAATATAAATATCATATAACATAAATGCAATGAAATGAAATTGAAACGAATTGAAACTATTTATATGAAACGATTCGAAATGAAACGAATGAATGAAACATAAAGCTGAACTTCAAACAGTATGCAAACAATATTGGCAACGCCTTTACAATTTGGAGGGTGACAAATTTGATTTAGAACACGTTTTCAAAGTGAAGGCGCATGAGGTAATTAAACTCAATCCAAACAAAAAAAAAACCAAAGCAAAAACCAAAACATCGCCAACAAAAACAATTTTAAGAAAATTTAGCAAGAAAAACGAATCAAAGCAACAAATTTTGATATGTTTCGTATTTTCGTATTATTATTATTATTATTATTATATTATTCATAATAATATCTTATATTTTCCTTTTTATTTATGATTTTTCTTTTTCTTTTCTAATTTTTCTTAAGCCTAACTTTGATATTTTTTTTTTTTTTGATATTTGACTGAAATTTAACTGTGATCTAAAACAAAACCGAAACCAAAACAAACAAAGATTATTTGATATTGAAAGCCCGTCTCTTTTTCTCTCTCGTTCTCTAAAATAAAAACCATTATACTCTTTGATTAGTAAGAGCGTTGTATTAAGATTATATTAAATTGATAGATACCCTTTATTAATAACTACAGTATATGTTTGTATCTAAGTCAAATCCAATCCAATCCAAACCAAACGAAACCAAACCAATTATACATCCAACTTAAGCCATAACCATTCTTGTTCTCATATTGTACAATAATAAGAGGATGCCCGGTATTAGCTTCAACCTATTCCTAGACTTCTTCTTTACAATATTTGTGATGATCATAATGATAATGATGATTATGATGATTAATAACACAAACCCTAGATGGGACAAGTAACCCTTGGTCAGTAACAGAAGACAAAATAAAACTTAGACTCAGATTAAATCTATCTAATTAAACTGTTTCTGTTCTTCTGTTTGATTATAAGAAAATAACATCCTATAACCTTCCAATTTATCTCTCTCTCTCTCTCTCTCTCTCTCTCTTCTCTCTCATTTGAATTACTGAATTTTAAGAAATAAGAGACAAGTATTTTTTCTATCTAAGTTTAAGAAAATTTGTAACAAACTATATACTCTCTCTCTCTCTCTCTATCTATGTCTCATGTCTGTCTGTCTGTTTGTTTGTCTGTTCAATATGTTTTGTGTCTCTATTACACTTTGTTTTCAATCAAACCTAATCCCTTATATGTAGCTCTTACTCTTTCTCTACTCTTACTATTTCTCTGCTCTCTATATATCTATATATATCTATTTCTTTTTTTTTATTATGTGTATTTGTGAGCTTATCTTTTTTTTTTTTGTGTCTCTTGTGTTCCACACGCAAAACTCACAAAACTGAACACATAACATCTTTGAAGATTTTTTTATAAAAGAAATCAAAAAAATCAACCAAAAAAGAAAAAAAAGATAATAAAAAAATAAAGTATTCAAAATCGATCGAAATCAAAAAACCAAGTAAAACTAAAGAATCGAAAGGCAAAGGAATGAGAATCCAAAATATATATAAAAGTATATAAAATATAAAATAAATAATAAAAAAAAAAAATAACATAAAATACATAAAAATAAAATTGAAATTGAAAATAAAAATAAAAAAAAAATGAAATATTCAAAAAATATTTTCCAGGCGAATTGCAAGAGATTTGCGAAGAGTATTACGAGCGTATGTATATTTGTGAAGGCCAGAAATGGGATCTGGAATACGAAGTCAGGAAAAAAGACTGGGAGGTACTGCATTCTAATTCTAATTCTAATTCAAATCAATCAATTACCAAATTCAACTCAAATTCAACTCAATTTCAACTCAAATCCAAATTCAAATTCAAATCCAATTCTATGACAAACAAAATACAAACAACAACAACAACATCACAACACACTCATCACACACAGAGAAACCCAATTAGATTGAACAACATTGAAATCAACATTGAAATCTATAAAAAAAATATTCATTGCATTTTCTATATCATAAAACATAGAAAAACAAATCAAGCAACCAACCAACCAATTTCAATTCATATTCACTCATACTATTACTATTACTTACCATTTCCATATGGTTGAGATACATTTTTTCTTTGTACCAACAACAACAACAACAACAAACACTCAAATTATTTTACACAGAAAATTTTACTCTTATTCAATAAATTTTCATTTAATTTATTTTTATTTATTTACTTTTGATTTATTTTTATTTATTTATTTGTTTCCTTTTTTTTTTTTTTTTTTTTATAAAATATTTTATTTAATTTTATTTGTTTTGTGTGTGTTTTTGATAAAAATAAAAATATATAAATGGAATATTTTTAATAATAATATTTCTATTCAATTGTGTGTGTGACTGTGTGTGTGTGTGTGTGTGTGTGAAATAAATATAATATTTACAAAAACATATGTACATTTTTACGAAGTCACTTTTATGACTGAAAAATCTCTTAAAAAAATTTATTGTATATAGGCTTCTAATATTCAGGGAATCTGAAAGATTAATCTAGTGGGTATAGTGGAGTTCTATACTAGACTATTGTAGACTAGATCATTGAGATAGTCTACTGATTTTTAAGGTTTACGCCAATGGGGACCGTCCATAATAGATATAGAGTTAACAGGAAATAATAATCAAAATAAAATCATTTGTTTCTTATTTCAGTTAATTTTTTTGAAGCATACTTCCAGGCGTTGTTTGAATACACCAGTCGGCATAAGTATTTTGACATGTCAGAAACTCCATATCACTTTTATTCGTTTTATTTGAAATCTACATAATGCAAACATCTAAGAAACAAAAAAATGGTGGGTATCGATATCGATATTCCGTTACATGGAGCTGAAATGTAACAGAAAGTAACAAAAAGTTGAAATTGCTTATTTTGGACAAAATACTTATGCCGACCAGTGTACATAATACTTCTTCACTTTTGTGACAAAGAAACAAATAAGTAAAAAGAAGGTTAACTTCGCCTATCCCTAGAAAAGTTTTTTGCCTACGCTTCTATGATAGAGCGAGCATACAGAAATATTTGATTATTGTTGTGACTTATGTATGGGAGCAATACGAGCCAGTAATCCTAGGGTCTTGAAATTTATACGGTTCTTTGAGATAAATTAGAAACTTATAATGTCTAAATTTCAGTTCGATAGTACAAAAAATAAAAAAGTTTTTCTAATAAGAACCTGAATATGAATTTAGGTTTGTATGGGAGCAATACCATCCAGCAATCCTAGGGTCTTAAAATTAACATGGTTTATGGAGATAGATTAAAAACTTATAGTGTTTAAATTTCAGTTTGATAGTACAAAAAATAAAAAAGTTTTTCTAATAAGAAGCTTAATATTACTTTAGGTTTGTATGGGAGCAATACGATCCAGAAATCCTAGGGTCTTGAAATTTATATGGTTGCTGGAGATAAATTAGAAACTTATAATGTCTAAATTTCAGTTCGATTATACAAAAAATAAAAAAGTTTTTCTAATAAGAACCTTAATATTACTTTATGTTTGTATGGGAGCAATACGATCCAGTATTCCTAGGGTCTTAAAATTTACATGGTTTATGGAGATAGATTAAAAATTTATAGTGTCTAAATTTCAGTTTGATAGTACAAAAAATAAAAAAGTTTTTCTAATAAGAACCTGAATTTGAATTTAGGTTTGTATGGGAGCAATACCATCTAGTAATCCTAGGGTGTTAAAATTTACATGGTTTATGGAGATAGATTTAAAACTTATAGTGTCTAAATTTTAGTTCGATAGTACAAAAAATAAAAAAGTTTTTCTAATAAGAACCTGAATAGGAATTTAGGTTTGTATGGGAGCAATACCATCTAGTTATCCTAAAGTCTTGAAATTTATACGGTTCTTGGAGATAAATTAGAAACTTATAATGTCTAAATTTCAGTTCGATAGTACAAAAAATAAAAAAGTTTTTCTAATAAGAACCTGAATATAAATTTAGGTTTGTATGGGAGCAATACCATCCAGTAATCCTAGGGTCTTAAAATTTACATGGTTTATGGAGATAGATTTAAACCTTTTAGTGTCTAAATTTCAGTTTGATAGTACAAAAAATAAAAAAGTTTTTTTAATAAGAACCTGAACTTTAATTGGAGATTTGTATGGGAGGTACCCCGCCTAGTGGTCTGAACAAACTGAAATTTAGACATTATAAGTTTCTAATCCAATCCATTTTCAACAACCGTGTAAATTTCAATACCCCAAGGTTACTTAATCGTATAGCTCCCATCCAACTCATACGTTTCTTTAGATTTTTAGTTTTAAATACAATAAATTTATATGGGGCTATTACAATATCTTATCTCTTCCAATACACGAAGGATTTAAAGCATTATTGTAATTCAATAACAATATTTTTATTGATTGGTTTAAAAAAAGATTTCTGAAAATTAAAGGAAAGGAGGTAAGGGACAATTATTGTATCTCAAGTCGCTTAAGATCTAATAAGATCGTTCAAATCAAATATATATGTCTTTTCACACACACACACATACACACACACACGCACACACACACATATACATAGAATGTCAAAGCATTTGTTTATGTATTGTACGTTTACTGAAGTAAACTGAAGAAATAAAATTTATATGTCTGAATGTCTGAATGAATGAATGAATGAAATTGAAATGATTTTCAACAACTTGACTTACAATATATTGAATACACACACACACACACACACACACACACACACATACACCCATAATGAGTATTTGTTATTGTACTCAAATTGTTTTTATTTTTTTTATCCATACAATAAATATATTTTTATTTTTATTCTTCACATTGAAATTTCAAAGCAAAATTTCAATTTGAAATGAAATGGAAAAAAAAAAGAAGAGTTTTGTGTTTTTTATTTAATTTCATATTAAGTTCTTAAATATTATATTTTAAAATAAAGAAAACAGTTTGAAGAAAATTTAGCACTTCTTCTTCTTCTTCTTCTGCATCCCCTCTACCCACAACCATTATTATGTTTTTCTGTTTAGAAGCACAGATATTTTTTTTTTCACTTCAATTTATTTTTTTATTTGTACAATAAATGCTCGCTTATGTGCACTCACTATAACTCTAATTCTCACTTCTCTCTCTATCTCTCTCTTTCGCTCTCTCTCTCTGTCTGTGTGTCTCTCCTTCTTTCTTTGCGTATGTCTCTCTAAATTGAGACTAGAAAACTAGAAAGCGATTTACATAATTAAATCAAAAAACACACAGAGCACTTGCACACACACACACACACCCACCCACACACACACACATACACACATACATGTACCATATTAATTAGTAAGTGTGCATGTTAAATGCATGAAAAGTACAGTTGCACCAAGCAAACAACAAAAGAAGAGAAGCCATTCCAAGGATTCAATTAATTCATTAATTTCATTTTGTTTTTCCATAAAAAAAAAAAAATTAAAAAACAAAAAAAAAACAAAAAAAAATGTAAATATAATAAAAATAAAATAATAAATTCTGCACTTACGCGCTACTAAATACAAAAAACAAAAACAACTACTACAAAAACAAAAACAACAACAGCAAAATTTTATACATAAAAAAAATATAAAATTATTAGAAATTTTTTACAAAAGAAAAAAAACCAAGAATTTAATTTAATTATATTAAATTTAAAAAATTATTAACACTGCAAGGATTTTATTTTCTTTATAATTAAAAACTAAATGGCATTTGTTTTTCTTCCTCCTTCTTTTTTTTTATATTTCTTTTGTGTCAATGTTTTATTTTTTTTTTTTATTTTTATTTTTATTTTTATTAAATAATTTAATTTAATTTAATTTATTTATGTAAATTGTATATAGTAAAATTTTGTTGTTTTTATTTTTTTTTTTTTGCTGCTAATTTCTCTCACCAACAATAACAACAACAACAACAAGAGCAACAATAACAACAACAACAACAACAACAACAAAAGTTAACTATTTCAAAATAATGACAATAATTAAAATTAATTTTTTTTTTTTTTTTAATTAAAAAAAATAAAACAATAATTGCAAAAAAAAAATATAAAAAACAAATATAGAAAAAGAAGAGTCCCTACTACTATTTTTTTACAGTGCACAAACCGAAGAGAACAGAATTTTCTTACAGTGTCGATTTTTCTTTTTTTTTTTCAATTAAAAATATATAAAAAAAAAAAAAGGAAAATAATATAAAAAAATTAAATATTAAAAATTTAAATTTCAATATTCGAATACCAGAAAAGGATGGAAATATCTCTGCTGGCACAAATTACATACTTGGATTCCAAAAAGCCAAGCCAAAAAAAAAAAAAAAACAAAAACCATAATAAAAACCATAAAAAATAAATAAGAAAATATCTTTAAAAATATTGTAGTAAAATTTATAATACAAGAATCGAATAATCGAAGAATTAAAGAAAATATGTATATAGAATAAAATATTCATAGATGTATGAAGAGATGATAAAGAAATTACAAAAAGTTTGTGCAAATTCATAAAAACAAGAGGCAGCGAATCGCGTGTCTCTAACTCCTATCTCTCTCTCTCTCTCTCTATCTCTGTGTCTAAATGTATCCTTCTATCGATCTATGTCTATGTCTGTCTATATTTGTACAGCATCACACTCGCTCTGTATACCACCCACCATTTGTCGCTCATACACACTCACTTTCACTCAGTTTCTCTCAACTAGAAGATCAAAGAATCGTTCGCTCGTTCGTTCGTTTTGTAAATTTTTAATGAGCAAATGTTTGCGCGCATTTGTTGAAAAATTCCTTCGCTTCGGTTCGTGTGTTCCGTCCTTTTCATTTGTTTATTTTAATCACAAATCGACAAATTAAAGTGAATCACAAATCCTCAAATATCATTGAAATTGCAAATAAATATAAATATTTTTTTTTTTTTATTTTTTTACACACACACACACATACACCCATACACTCCCTTACACACACACACTCAAACTCTGCAAAAATATTGCAGAAAAAAAACACACACTCAAACTCACAAATACACACGACACACGACACACGAACAAGTTTTAAATTTTGTTCAATTTAATTTAAATTTTGTTAATTAATTAATTAATTAATTATATAAATAAAAAATTATTGTAAAATAAAATAATAATATTAATAATAATAAAAGCAAAAGCATAACATTGGCGGCCTTAAATCTTTTGTTATACAAAAAAAAAAAAAAAAAACAATAGAATAGATAAAATTAATAATAATAATAAACATAAACATAAACAAATATACAAAATCAAAATCAAATACTCAGTCATTCACTTATTCATTCATTCATTCATACAGTCATTCAATCATTCAATCAATCATTAAATGAATACTGAAACAATTAAATCAAAATAAAAAAAAATAAACAAAGTAGACAAAGAAGTGCAAGTGCAAAATGCAAATTAAATAAAAAACACGAAATATTTCTTCTTTTTTTTTTCTGTTTCATGCATACATAAACAAATCTCCCTCTCCCTCTCTCTTTCTCACTCTTTCTCTCTCTCTCTCTATAGTACAGTAATGTACTTACTATATCAAATCAAAATCAAATTCCACATCAAATTCCAGTTCAATTTTATTGTACTACACATACTTATTTATGTATGTATGTATGTATGTATGTATGTATGTATGTACATATGTATCTTATAAACCCCCATGTGTGCCATACTGTGCAGTACCTCATATGATGTAGTATGTTCCGATGAGATCCGTTAGATTAGTATACATAGTACAGTCAAATTCTTACAATGTTTGTGTTTTTGTCCACCAAATTCAATCAATTTCATACAAAAAAAAAAAAAAAAAAAATATCATACTTAAACAATTTGTATCTTTTTTTTGTTGGTTCTTTTTATTGTATTGTATTTTATTTTATTGTATTGTATTGTATTTATATGAGTCTATGAATTCACAATGAATGATCTACGATGACATTATTCCGCAATACGCAATCCACGATTCTCAATTTTTACAAGAATTCCGAATTCATTTTGTTATAATTTAATAAATAAATAAATATAAAAATTATAAATAAATATAAATCAAATCTTGATTGATCAAGAGAAGATTAAATTGAAAATTATAATGAAAATGAAAATGAAAGAAAAATCGACATTTGGATGTTATGCTGTTCAAAAAAAAAAAAAAAAAGCTTCAAGTGCCTAAGCCACAAATTTGGAAAATAACAGAACAAAAAATACAAAAAAAAAAAAAATAATAATAATAAAAAATCAAATGAAATAAAAAACAAAAATTTATACAATAATAAAAACAATATTTTAACAAATTTGAATTTTCAAACTAATCTCATGTAAAGAAATAATAATAATAAAAGCAAATAACATTTTCAATTTCTGCGTTTGCTTTCTATTTTTCGTTTACTGTACATTTGAAATACTTACTCCTAATTTGATGTATGCCTATGATGTATGTACATACATCAAACAAACAAACAAACATGAATGATGTAAATATTTAACACCCAATTGATTGCCATCCTGAACTATATACAATAGTAACTAAGTACAATATATACATATATTTAGTGAATACACATAGCAGCATGACAACTAATTTAAGTATCTTAAATTCTTTGGGTTGACACACTATCTCAGCATCATCAGTAATCCATCCATCCATCATATAATATTTCTATTCAAAATTTTCTATTTAAACAAACTCAAAAACTTGGTCAATTTGCTCATACAATATTAAGTTATTATATTATTTTACAATATAATCAATAAATATTGAGATAATGATAATGATGATGATGATGATGATGATGACTGTACCAACCCAATATCTAACTAACATATCTACAATAGCATATCTATTGTACAATACAATATATTTATGTACCTTTATATTTTTATATCTTTTTGTCTGTATCTACTATCTACTATCTACTACATATTTATGTTTAAATCTATTTGAAATATTTGTTGCATTTGTTGTATTTATGAGTACTTGTATTATAAAATAACTGTACTTCAAAGTACAAACTACTCAAACTATGTAAATTTGATTTTGATCTTAGTTTTTTTTAGAAATGTATTTAATTCTGTTTCTTCTGTTTTTTTTTTTCTTACTTTTCTTTTGTTTTTATATATTTTCTTTTCTTTTCTTTTATTATGATTTATTATTTCATTTCATTTCTCTCGCATTTACAATAAATATTTCATTATACATATTTGTATATTTTTTTTTTTCTTTTTGTTCTTTTTTCATTATCATATTTTTTAATTTTCTTTCTTTCTTTATTTTTTTTTTTAATTTAATTTATTCTCCATTATGTTATACATACTCTATTGTCATTATTTGTTGTATTTTTTATAAAGATTATTATAAAGAAAGATATTAATATAAAATTTTGTAATATTTTTCCCCCTTTTCCCATAACACAAATATTATTGTACAAACAATAGATCAACGATCTCAATGCCCAAGTTAACGATCTTCGCGGTAAATTGTAAGTATTCTCTATCAATCTATCCATCAATCCTCATTCAATAAATCGATTGATTCATATAATATATCATATCCAAATTTCGTATTACTTAACAATTTTTTTTTCTACTCTTTACAAATTCAATTCATAGCGTTAAACCAGCCTTGAAGAAGGTCTCCAAATACGAAAACAAATTCGCCAAGCTCCAGAAGAAGGCAGCCGAATTCAACTTCCGTAATCAACTTAAGGTTGTCAAGAAGAAGGAATTCACATTGGAAGAAGAAGAAAAGGAGGTATGTTCATAGTTTTAGTTTATAGACGATAATAACGATAAAGTCGACAAAAATCTATCTATCTATGATAGTGATTTTCGGGTGATGGAATAACCTGTACCCTTAATCAAAGAAATTACATACTTAAGAAAAGGTAACATAATCCCAGAACACTAGGGCAAGTTTAGGAGATGTCACGAAACCCCACAACAGAGCATTCAAGTACGGCAAACTTTCAATAGAATATTGCATCCGGGCTCCTGTATAAGCTAAAGAAACTGTTTCAGGTATCATCATACTTTCTCGTTCTAAGATCACTGCGCCACAGGAGGAAGTTTTATGTCAAATGTGAAGCCCAGGAGTTTCACATTGAAGATTATACAAACTAGAGTTCCTCAGGGCAGTAGGTTTTGTGTTCTATATGAGTTTGCTCCATAAGTCATAAGTGTGACACTTCCCAGTTGCTAAGCAATAGAGATCCTCCAAGACCAGTTGTCCCTCAAAGAGCATTGGCTAATGTGGTGGAACATCTATGTATATCAATGCAGCGAAATCCACACACATGTCCTGTCATTTTCATCATTGGTGTCGCCATTATAATAGGTACATGGGACTGACAATGAACAGGCGCCTCACCTGGCAACCTTACATTATAACTAAAAGAAAATTCATAGATGAACATGAAACTTCGAAAAATGAGTTGTTTCTTTAGGTCGTCGAATCTACGAAATAAAATTTTATTGTACAAGGCTTTCATATTAAAACCGGTTTGGACTTATGGCAATCAGCTTTGGGGCCCTGCATTCAACTCAAGTCTAGAAATACTCCAGAGGTTTCAGTTCAAGCTGCTGCAATATTTTGTTGGCGTGTCAGAGACTTGAAATTTGCAACGATAACGATAGCAACAGACTTCTGCATTCCAGATCACATGAGTAATCAACTCATCCAATTTTGCTAAAGTGATTTGATCACATTTGTTAAAATTCAAACAAATCAAAGTAAGAAATTCAGTTAATAGTTTAGTTAATCTGCAATAGTTTCCGAGAAGCAGTTAGTTACCCTGCAGGACTGATGAACATGACTAGAACAATTCATCCAATTCGATTCCGATTCTTTTGATTATGATTTATCTAATTCTACATAGATACATATATTTATTTAAGGGTACAGGGTATAAAAACTCTTATATAAATTATTATAAATAATTTTTACAAGTAGTTTTTGTTAAGCATTAAAAAATAATCAATTAGTTTGTACAAAAAAAAAAAAAAAAAAAACAAATATACTTCTTCTATATTGGCATTTCTCAATTAATCTTAGTTTTGTATTTAAGTAGAAATTAAAAAAAAAAAAAACGATCTGTATTTTTGTAAATTTTAATAATTAATCCATCTTATATTGCTTTTCTCTTTTTTGCCAACTTTAAAAACAAAAAAAAAAACAAAAAACACGCATATTAAATAAACATAAAACCAAACAAATTATAGAAAAAGATAAAAGATGCTGTACTTAAACAAGCAAAGAAATGTAAGAAATTCATGTCTGAGAACCCCGAAAGATATTTGTACAAAAGCATAAACATATCAAATTTGTGATGTAAATGTGATTTTAGTCTAGTATAAAAGATCAATCAATCGATCTTCAAATCTTTTCCAAATCAATTGGCAATTTGCTCTCTGATGGAGAAAAAATGTTGATGGATTTGATTTGTTTGATTGTTTGATTGATTGCTTTCTTGTATGATTGATTGATGATGATGATGATCGTTCTTAATTTCCTTTTTCCATTTTCCATTTTTTATAGTATATAGTATATCAAAAATAAAATCAATGTGCCAGCATTCCTTATAAGTACAAATTAGTTCGGTCCGTTTTCAAAAGATGGCCTGCAAGACCTGCAAGTTGTGGCCCATTTTGGAAGCGATTACCTATTCCATTGGAAAGGTTAGACATCTGTCAACAATAATTAGTGTGCATCAGCGTCTGTTTCTGACAACAACACTGTTTTTTGCCTCTTCGAAAATGTCCGGATTTGTGTTAAATAAACAGCATTTGCGGGAAGTTTTGATTTTCTTTTTTAATGGGAAGAAAAGTGCAGCTGAAGCCCATCGAATGCTTGACGAAGTTTATGGTGAATCTGCTCCGACCGATAAGTCATGCAGAGAGTGGTTTTGACGCTTCAAAAGTGATGAAGACAAAGAGCGTCCTGGCCAACCCAAAAAGTTGATGATGAAGATGAGGAATTGAAGGCTTTACTGGATCAAGATCCGTGCCAAACGCAAACTGAACTCGCAGAATCATTGGAGATGACTCAGCAAGCAATTTCCGTTCGGTTAAGACAATTGGGATTTATTCAAAAGCAAGGATATTGGGTACCGTACGAGTTGAAGCCGAGAGATGTTGAAAGGCAATTATTCGCTTCGGAACTGCTTCTTGAAAGACATCAAAGGAACGGATTTTTGTACCGGGAGATGAAAAATGGATATACTACGATAACCCCAAGAAGAAAAAATACTATGCCAAGACTGGTGAACCCGTTCCATCGTCGTCTACATCGACACTAAAGCAAAACGTCCACGGTTCAAAGGTCATGCTCTGCATATGGTGGGACCAGACGGGTGTGGTATATTATGAAATACTAAAACCAAACGGAACCATTAATGCGGAACGTTATCGACTACAACTAATGCGTTTAAGCCGTGCATTGCGTGAAAAACGTCCAGAAACGGCCGAAAGGCATGACGAGGTGATTTTGCAACATGACAACGCTCGGCTCCACGTAGCTGTAACGGACAAAAATTACTTGGAAACGCTGAAATGGGAGGTCTTACCCCACCCGCCGTATTCTCCAGACCTTGCTCCTTTCGACTACTGGCTTTTTCGACGGATGCAAAACGATTGAGGGGTCACCGGTTCGGGTCTTTTGAAGAAATCGCAAAATAGCTCAATGATTGGATCGAGGCCAGAAAGGACTCATTTTTTAGAGATGGTATTCAAAAATTACCAGAGAGATGGCAAAAAGTAGTCGCTTCCGGCGGACAATACTTTGAATGATGTATTTTTTACTTCTTTCAGTAAAAAACATTTTTTTGAACACAAAAAAAACGGACCGAATTAATTTGTACGCCAATGTATGTATGTATGTAGTATATGCCTAGAACATTACAGTATTATGTCAATGTCAATGTCAATATCTGTAGAGAGCGTGCACAAATATTTGTTATATTGTACAATTTGATGAAACACTGTGCATGCTAAAAAGCACCACTTGTAGTACAAGAAAAATCATCCAAACACACCAAACACTCTATCCTCTTCTCCTCTTCAATCTTTCAATTCGATTCGATTTATGTAGTGTATAAATATTGTATATGCGAGTATGCTTACTATATGTGATTATTATTTCACTAAATTTATTTTTTTTATTAATATGAAATATGTTTTCTATTTTTCTTCTTTTTTTTCCCCCTCTCCCAATGGAAATTCTATCACGGCATCTGTAGAAGAAACCCGACTGGTCCAAGGGTAAACCTGGCGATGCTAAGGTAAAGGAAGAAGTTGAAGCTGAAGCCTAAGCTAAGCTAAGCTAAGCGTAGAGCAAACACGCGTCCACCAATGTCCAAAACACACACCACACATACACCAGTGACCCGTGACTATCACCCCCCAACATTATTAGAACAACAACAACAACAACAACAACAATATAAAAAAAAAAATATTCTTATTTAAATTTTCATAATAAAAGAGAAAATATAAAAAAAATAAAAAAAAAAATTCATACAAATCCAAACAATTTGAGAATATGAGAAATATAAACGAAATCTGATAATCTTAATATCGGACAAACTAAATATCTGATAATCTGAACTACTGAAAATCAACATCCGGTTCAGGGAAAAAAAGGATTTTTTTTTTTTTTTTGGAAAATTTTCATAAAAATATAAAAAATAAAAGTGAATTTTATGAATTTTACTACATACTTATTTTATTATTTACAAATATATTTTTAAATGTAAATTATATATATGGACTATTATTATTATTATTATTTTTACTGTCTACATACTGGGATTGCTAAAGGAATCACTGTAATTGGTTTTACAATTCAGACAATTCAGATTTAACATGAGTACAATCTCTGGAAGTTTGGCCACGCCATCGATGAGTATTTTGAATAGAGCAACGAATTGTCATAAAATCTCATGAATAATTTGAGTCGATCCGATCCGATCCGATCCAATCCGATCTGATTTGATCTGATCGGATTGTCATAGGAATTGACAAAGTCTTGTCTAGTGTTGCTGTTTTATAACCACATGTTGCGATACTAAATATACTTAGGTAACCTCATCAGTCTCAATCCTAGAACCTCGCATCAACCACAACCACTGCTAGCATCTTGACTTCAGCAATAAACTTTAAGTAGTCATCTATTGCATTTTACAATATTTTATTCTACTGCACCAAATCTTCAATGCCAAGCACCAGTTGCACTGCTCCTCTCACTCTCTGTCTAGAGGAATAATGGCTTAAGTATCTATTGTTCTACTCTCTACTTGATCAATTTGATAAGAAATGTGTTTATTATAATGTTTTCTAGGAACATGCTCCCGAAACACCAGCTCCGGCATAAGAAAACCATCAACAATCTGCAAAAATTGAAATTGTAATTGAAATCAAATTCGAATATTTTATTGTATAAACCTGTAACAATGTCTCAGAACATAATGCTTAATATATTATAGAAAATATAATATGACAATAAAGATTTTAGTACAAATTTCTTAAAATGATATACACATTTTTCTAGCAAGTACGTAAGTATACAGATCAATTATTATTAAAAAATTATACTTAAGAAAAATCAATAATTTCATGGGCCAAAGGTGACGAAACCATATCGGTCTACATCTATGAGACCTATTTTCCCAACAAAAACATATATAGAATCCAAAAAAAATATAAATTGTTTTGGTTGATGTTTTCTTCAGGATTTATAATTACCGAAAAAAACAAAAATATGATAAATCTGTGGTAGCAGCATTTCGAGCATATAGTAATTGGGTAAGAGTTATCATGCATAACGATGCACAAAATGGAATAGATACTGAATCGAAAGGTAGCAGTTCCGAAAGTTCGCAGTCTGAGGAACTAACCCCGAAAGAGGATAACCAAAACAAGAAACAACGTTGTCTTCGATTATGCCGAAGATGAAATACTCTTCACGGGATTTGTATGGGAGGTATCCGCCTTAGTGGTCCGATTCGACTAGTTCCGACAAATGTCCTGCGCCTGTCTTGGAAACTTATAGGATACAAGATACAGTTCGATAAGACAAAAAACAAAAATGTTTTTCTAATAAGAACATGAATTCAAATGGGGGTTGGTTTGTATGGGCGGTATCCCCCTAATGGCTCGATTCGGCTGGTTTCGACACAAAATTTCAGCTCTCTAGCTCAAAAACTGAGGGACTAGTTTGTAATTGGCTAACCCTTGCGGGAAATAAGCTGATAACCCCACACTCGAAAGTACTAATGATTTTGGATTATTATTGCCCACGTCAAAAAAAAAATTCTTTTATGTGACTTACGCTGGCCCAATGTCAGTATGACTAATATGATTTACGCCGGTTTGGTCAATAGATTTCACTACTTCCTCGTTTTGTGCGTGTACAATATATACATACAATGACCTGCTTGTGCAAATGGGAAAACAAAATGTCAACCATGTTTTCGCAAAGATCTGACGAGCATAAGCAACTGTTGTCTTCAGGACCGCTCTCCCGATTCGTATCTTTGGCAGATGCGATGCTTATCAACTTACCAAACACATGTCCTGCGATACAACGGAAGACACTACGCATATTTGTTAGATGTTTATTTGACCACAAAATTTTTTCAGGACCATGGAATTCGAGACGTAAAAATCATTGATTTTCCATAAAATCCATGTGCAAGCTGATCGAAGTCTACATTTTTTCGATCTTCCTTGTCACTCTCCCAAAAATGTTTCCAAAATGTTGAGTCACTGA
Source organism: Amiota minor (assembly GCA_037043295.1). Classification (NCBI taxonomy): domain Eukaryota; kingdom Metazoa; phylum Arthropoda; class Insecta; order Diptera; family Drosophilidae; genus Amiota; species Amiota minor. The sequence goes on from JBAMAW010000991.1 coordinate 83,785, forward strand.
CAGCCGCGGCGAAACAGTCACTTCAAACATACTACTTACATAATTAAATCCTTTCTTCATTTTCTTTGTCTCTTGGAGTCTTCAAACCTAGGAGTGTGAGAATTTCTTATAAACTTAATGTAATGACAATGACAATTTACACAGTTAAACTGCACAGTTATATCTTTATAATAGATGAGAAGAGAAGAAAAAAAACTATGTTTCTTTGGTAGATATTTTTTCTTATTTTGTTGTTGATTCATTTATTTGAAATTCTTTATTTTTCTTGTATAATTTGATTGTTTATAATTTATTTATTTTTTTTTTTTTTTTTCTATATATTAATTTTATTAAATTTCTTTGCTTTTGTTTTTTTTTTTTTTTTTGGATTTGTGAGGGAAAGTGGGTATTATTACATATCGATAGATGTATCCATGTATGTATTTTTGTAAATAAGAATATTTGATTTGATTTGAGTCAAGTGAGTGATGAGTATTTTATCGAAATATCGCTTATAAAACTTAATTATCAAATTATCGTTTTAAACAAGTTTATTTTTATGTTACAATGTTACACACACCAAGAGATCGAGATCCATAAATTAGAGATTAAGAAAAACATGTTATTCTTATGCGAGTATAAAAAAAAAAACAATACAAATATCTTAACAAAAAAAAAAAAAAAACTATGTAAATAAATTTAAGGTAGAAATAGGATTTAATAGTTGTCATCATCATAGAATGCACAACCAAGACAGCGTTCATTGTCTAATCCAATCATGCCAGCTTCAACGTCTACAATATCCATACCAGCAGCAGCAACAACAGCAGCTCCGGCAGCATTATCAATGTTATCCAATTCAATTGCTAAAGCCTCATCGATATTGTTACGATCTGCAACTGAAGCAGCTGCTGCCAGTCCTACTAATCCGGTACCGCTTCCGAGTACGGTTCCTGTTGCTGCTTCAACATCGACAAGGAGATCATGCTAGAAAGTTTGGGCATTACGACAGACACCACAACCCAATGCAAACTCTTCACCATTTGGCGGATGTATAATATGCAAGGGACATTCATCGCCCAGCAATTGTTTGGCCTTCGGTCCAGCTGGACATTGTGGTAATTTTCCCTTTGGTATATTTGTTAAGCGTTGGAAATCATCATGGCAAGTGTCACAAAAATGTGTTGTCCCAAAACAAAAGAATACCGCTACAGAACAACAATACCGGCATTTGTACTCAAGAAAGTCAGTGCCATGTTTGGGGCACATTTGCGCTCGTGCCACATCGGAGCAGCCACCGCAAACCAACTCCTCTGGATCAAATTTATCACCAATTTCAGCATCACAACGTGCTTCACCACCATAATACGCCTTCTGACACTTGAAGCACACATAGTAAGCATAACGATCCATGGCGATTTGTGTAACATCTTTGGTATCCGTCTCCTTGACAACGCCCTCATATTTAATTCTATAATAAAAAAAAAAACAAAAACAACACAGAAATATCTATTAGTTTTACACTTAACGAAACACTGAAAAAGAGAATCATAGAACAGAACAGAAAAACATACCGCATAAGGGCTTTACGCTTAACATCTTGTTTCAATGAATTGATTGGTTCCAAAATCTCAGCAAGTAACGGGTGCTGGATGTCAGCTTTACAAATCGGACACAACGAAAAACCGAATGTGATACGTGGTCCACTCCAACGTTTCTCTAGTACAGCTTTACAGCAATGATAATGAAAGACATGGCCGCATTCCAACTATAAATCGGTCAATCAATCGATAAGTTAATCAAATATTGTATTTAGAGAGGAGAAATGTTGCATTTTTTGCAATTTACTTACATGTACGGATGGTGCACATGATAGGGCCTCGACAAAGCAAATCATACACATATCATCTGCATCTTGGGTCAATTTTGGATCACGTTGTTCCTCGGCAATTTCATTTTCACGAGCATGGCAAACATGCTGCAGACAGGGTAGGCACTTCTTTTCATGGGCTACGCCACCACAGGGATGACCACATAATTTTGTCTTTAAGCAAGAATTCGCAGCGTATTCCTGGCATTGTGCATCCGCACACACATTGCCAACTTCGAGAAGTCCCGAATTGCCTGTTATGCCGCAGAAACGGCAACGACCAACGGATTCTTGTGGCCCTGAAATAATTGTGTGACTACCATCTCTAAACTCAACCATAGCCTTAAGGGTCTTTGAATCGGCCAAAGCCAGTAGCCAAAAGAGCTTAGTGCGACCGCACGATTCATGTAGTTCCACACGTATAGCCTCCTCTTCCTCCTTGCAGACCTGCATTCAAATCAATGATTAATGATGAATGGATAGACGGATGGATGGGCGGTTGGACTTACCGTACGCTTGTGGGTTCGTGTCTTACGGTTTAAGTGCAAATATCGATCACAATCACCACACAAGGAACCACATGTTTCACATTGTATGATGGCAGCTGTCTCGCCGTCGTCATGATTCGTGCACATTGGCCGAGTATCCGAAACTTTGGACCATTGACCCGAAGAGAGTTTTTCAACATGATCACGTTCCAATACACAAAGACTAGCCAATGCCAACCAAAGTGTTGCAGTTTTTGTACAGTTCTCTGGCAAACGAAATATCTCATCCAAACGAGTTAGATTCAGCACAGATTCCGCAATACCAGCCTTTGTTACCGATGACCATTTTTCACTTAGTTTGCCCTGAAGAAAAGATGAATCAATTATTATATTTATTTGTAATAGATGTGACTTACGCTGGCCAAGTCCCGGATCAGACTAATTATGCTTTCCGCCTGTTTGGTTGATATGACACCATTTAGGAACCAACGTTGATTAAGATTCTTCTTTGTTTCTTTCTTATTCGTTTTAAGCGTTGATCGTCCCAGCCCTAAACCATAATCAACATCTTCGGAATGATCAAAACGGAATGGATCATTCGCTGATGCTTCAGCTGCAGCAAATTGCTCCTCGATGCATTTGCGATGCTTTAGCATGTGGACAGACAAATCCAATGAATTGCACAAACGGAGAACGGCTGGCGTCTTTTCTGAGCTTGCTTTGCTAACGTTCGTTTTGACTTTAACCTGAAGTTGTAGAGATTTTGCAATGACCGCCAGGAATATATCCAGTAAACCCAAGCGATTCATATCGAAACCGGAGCCACTCTGGTGGGCGATATTATAATCAGCAGGTGGCAACTTGTGTACGCCCATTAGTTCGGCAAAGCTCTCTGGAGATATTTCCGGCAGTATACGACGCAATAACGCTGTCACCTGACGCTGGACACGGTCGCTGCCAGTGTGCAGCAAACTTAATAGATCCTTCAATAGGCCATACTGATGCGACAAGTAAGATCGACCAACAACGCTGCCAGATAGTGCAAGTACCATGCTAAGCATCTCAAAGCAATAAGTATCCGGTGCACGAAACCGTTCTGAGCTGCTTTCGCTTTTTGCATCACCAACAGAGCCATGAGGTGGCACCGAATTTGAAGAGGAATTTGTTGCGTCCCTGAATACATTTGCTAAATTACCAATATCCCAATCTTCTTTAGCACGCTGGGCTTCCTTCTTTATAGCATGCACAATATGTACAATGACCTGCTTTTGCAGATGCGATAATTTACTGCGTGAAAACAAAATGCCAACCATGTGCTCACGTAGATCTAGCGAGTCGGCAAGCATTGAATTAGCGCTGGAATCCATTCCGAGCATAGACGATTGCTGATGACGGCTGTCGTCAAGACCGCTTACCCGATTCGTATCACTAGCAGATCCGGTGCTGATCAACTTGCCAAACACTTGTCCTGTGATAAGACGAAAGACGCGTAGCGTCTCTGCCTCGCATATTTGTTGTTGGATACGTGTTGCGTACATCAATTTCAAATTCGATTTGCTGTAATGTTGGCCATACGCATTCAGGCCACTCAAAAAATTGACTCCAGAGCTACTGGCAGTGGGACCACCAATAATCGGTTGGTCCATGAACTGATGATCATCGCATCCAGCATTCAATACACTGGGTAGACCAAGCAATTTAATTTGACGCACACGCAAAGTATTTTCAGGACCATGGAATTCGAGACGAAAATGTGTAAAGCTTTCGTCATTGATTTTCGTTGATATCCATGTGCATGCCTTCTGATCGACATCTACAGATTTAATAAGATTTGTATCGCCAAGTGATTGTCCCGCATAGAAAACAACATTCAACACTTTGTTCTGTAAGATTTTAAAATAATGGAGACAGTAAGAGATATAGGTAGAATGATCTATGATGATGACATGATGATATATATACCTGTATGTCGCGACTGTTGTCGATGTGAACAAGTACGAACTTAACAGCATAGCTAAGCTTGTTCATCGAGAGTTCAATTATTTTACATTTATTTCGATCTTCCTCATCACTCTCCCAAAATGTCTCCGTTGAGTTATCTGTCAGTGATTCCGCCATCGCTGGACGCGAGGAAACAGTCACCTCAAACATACCATTCAAATCGGTGTAGTAAATTAATTTAGCTCCAGCGCCGCTTGCAGTATTTGCGCCAATGGGCCCAAGCTGGATGCCACCAGCGGGTGTAGCAAACGAGAAATTATGCTCTGAGTCACAGTGGGCATTTGTACCGACTATTGGTCCAGTTGTCGTTCCAAAATCACTAGCTGTGGTAGCGACCGCCATCATTGTAGAGACACCCATAGCATCGTTTTGCTCATCGGATTTAGATAGTATTTTCGATATGTTGCCAAACACGTGCGAACTGTGAAGGAACTGATGATCGGACTGACGAAACCGTATGCCAAAACATTGAATGGCGATGCGCTGCAGTGGGGAACCAAGTGGCAAGTGCAAGGTCAAATCGGCCACTGACTGTAGAAAAACATGTAAGCTCTGCGTTATTAAATGCGAGAACCGTCCACTGATTTGCGTATAGGAAACAGGATGCTCCAGAGCAGGTTCAACATCCTCATATTTTCCATCAATCATTTCAACCGATGTGATGCTTAACGAAGTGACGAACCACCACATTAGATCGTGTAGACAAACACTCTGAGTCACCGCGCGTATTAACCAATTCAGTGCTTGCAGCGAATAAATCCGGCAAGCGGCTATGCGAAGGCTTCGCTTCATTGCATAGCGTAACTTTTCGAGATCATGTTTTTGGGTGATGAATGCCATTGCCGGACGTGAAAGTAACAAGCTTAATTGTGAGCCTGACAAGTCGTGTATACCAGGTGATGCACTAACATGTTGGTCTTTAGTCTGTTCGAAAACGGGTAATACTTGTTCGTTGGCATTGCCACGAGATACCTGGCCTTTGATGAGGTTAGCGGCGGTGGTGGTGGTGCTGGTGATGGTGGTGGTAGTTGTGGTGGTGGTGCTACTGCTGCTAATGGTCTGGCTGGAATTTGGCTTTATAAGGGTTTCAGCAGCTACTCGTTGCACTCCCGCATGCACGACACTGCTAGCAAGTATCTTTTCTGGTACAAGACGACGCAAATTTTCAGATGGATAGCATATAAGTAATGAACCGTCGCCTTCACTTGTTGAATTATTGCGCCGACGGAAAACCACCTTCGGATACTGCGACTCATCTATGTTAACACCAGATCCTGCAATCATGCCACCTTGGATCGCACCAACACCATAGTTCTTATAGCTTACACCGGGCTGCTGCTGTTGCGCGGCTGCCCAACCTTGGCCCATAGAGAAACTTCGATGGAACTTGGTTAGGGTACCGCTAATGCCACCTCCACCACCTCCACCTGTAGAATTGGTCATTGTGTCAAAGTTATTTGGATCGCATGATTCATACGAGATTTCGGAAAGAGGCTAAAACGATTAATAGAATATATATATATGTGATAGTTTCAATACACGTGGTAGTAGTAGTTACTTACACGTTCAAATCCATTCTCTGCGGTGTTCATTCCAAACATCTCATATGGTAAATCTTCTTGTGCCACAGAGCCTAAACATTCCAGACAGGCAAAGGTATCAGACGCCAACCAGAAGTTGTCTGGAGTTGCCGGTGGTATACACATAAAACTCTTGCGTTGAAATGCTGCCGTAGATCCGCTGAATTTGCCGCTCATCCGCAAACCAGCCCGACTATTCCGTGCAGAGTCAGCACGACTAGTACTGGGCTTGTTCAAGTCAGCAATATTGAAGTGCTGGTGTTCAATGACAACAGGCATCTGTTGTGGCGAGCGCTTCGAGCCGCCAGTGTTAAGCATTGAATTAACGCCTGTCAATCCCGATCCAATTTGGCCACAACTGGGTAGACTCGGAACACTAGATGAGAGCTCCAACAAGAATGTGGCATTCTCGCGCATCGTTGTATAAACCTCTGAGTTGGCAATCAATGTCGTGGTCTTCACGCCAAATAAATTTATCTCATTTGCTGTAAATATTATTAAATGGCAATTTACTGAATGTGATTTATCTTGCTTGGATGCCACATTTCTAACTTACCCACACCACTCGATTCAAGAGGTGCATTGTTTACGTTGTTTGTGTTTTTGTTTGTGGTCAGATATTTCTCACGGCATACATCGCACATCAGGAACCAACTGGATGCCCCCTTGCCACCTTCGCCACAATTACCAGCCCAGCCTTCACAAAATATGCCTACCGAGTTATAACCCTTGCCCTTGGCCGATTTACCACAACCTGGATGCGCGATACGCATGTGATATGTTACAGGAATTGGCAGAAACATTTCACAAATCTCACACCAAGAACCGTCATCTTTTTTTTTACGTTTCGCCTTCTTGTTCGCCATCTCTTTATCACCGATTGCATCACCACTGCCACCACCACCGCCAGGGCATTTATCTTTGACATCACCACTTGCCTCATGACCACGTGACAAGGGCGATGCAGGTTTTTCACGTTCCAACGTGTTCGATTGAACGATTTGCACACAATTCGCACAAATCTGTTCCCAGAGAAAGACAAGACAACGCAATGCTGGTGGCAGGACAGTAACCACTTCCGGCAAAGACTGCAATTTTTGTTTATCGTTACCCAGGTCGTTGCCGGTGTCATTTTGACTTTGATTCTTGCTTCGATATTTGCTGCGATTATTTAACGATGAGTTCCCACTCTTAGTAAGAGTTTCGAGCGTCGATGGTCGTATATTCAAATAGTTGCCAGCATTCGCCACTTCCACGGAATGTCGTTGTTGTGCTTTCTGTTCACGCGACAATTGAAGTCGCGAATCACTGTTATCACGGCGTGTCACTACAGTGGCGCCTTCCTTTGGCAAACTAGGATGAAATTTCAAGAAACTGGCACAGGCCATGGCGTCATGCACAATACCCTCATGCCAAAGAAACGCTGCAAATACGGCACGTATACTCTCTGCAAAAGATGGTGGCATTGCACGCTTTATTGGGCCAATTGTTACGTTCCGCTGCTTTATAGGCAATCCACCTGGAGGAATTTGTGCCACTTGAAGATCCCGTATTTTGTGCCTTCTGGTTAAACAGGCCACCAGCAGCGATACCAGCTGTGGATATTGGTACTGGCCAAACGGGTGGACTAGAATTGTCTGTGCTTGCGGTGCTTTCTGTTTTGGATTCACCAAAGAGTAGTTCGCTTTGCTCGGTAGTGCCAGCTGTAGTTGTTGTTGTCGTTATTTGCAAAAGACTCATCTCATCTTCTAGATCATCTTTTATAGAAGCTGTTGGTGCTGTTGCTGCTGCTGCAGTTGGGGAACTTGATTTCTTCATGCCTGCTAAACGGCGAGGCGTATGTTTTGGTGTTGACAAAAGTGCTGCCGTCTGACTGGGTGTAAAATTCGTTTTACGAATAGAAGCAATATCGAAATCAGCCCCGCCTATTCCACCACCACCTTCTAGCCTTGATGCAATACTACGACAAAGTGGAGTGTGTTCTTCCGAAGCGACTCGTGATTCATTACCATCGACGGTGCTCACGTCTGTACAGCGCGTAGGTATCAACATGGGACTAGTGCGTTGCTGGGTGCCAGTGTTACCGTTGCCGCGTGGCTGCCCGTCTTGGCCGCCCATGACTCGTACCAGTTCACGGACAGAAACCGAGGCAATCTCAGTGACATCGGAACGTTTGCGTTGATGGTGACCATCCTTGGATGATCCAGACGTCAATGGACTATTGCCATCGACAGTGTCACCACCTTTGAACCATTTCTGCAAAGCCTGCAATTTGCTTGCTCCGCCGCCTACTACTCCAGCAATGGCGGACCCGATATTGGAGGGACTTGTGTTTTGAAGGGTGTGCAACGACAACAAATCGGAGCCAAGCGGCGGTAACACGCTTCCCGAACCATCATACACCTTGTCATCCTCCATATCGGATTTAACCTCAGCATGCGGAAATAGAAATGGATTCGTTGAAACTCCAGATGAATTCATGCAGCCATGATCCCCAGATTTCGGAGGCGTGAAACGCGCATTATGTGCGAAATCAAAGATTTTCTTACTTGGTGAAACAGAATTTGATTTCAACAATGGCGATACAATTTCAAAATTACTTTGGCTTGATGATGCATCTACGTTGTCAAGCAACACCTTGTGTCGCAACTTTGAACCAACCGTGGAAGATGCTGTTACTACAGTTGGTGGTGTAGCTATCGAAGAGGATGTCACGGACGTTTCTGCATCCGATGTGCCTGATTCTGAGACTGGAAACAATAGAGCTTTTCCCAAATGTTGATTATATTGAAGACACCAGGCTTCCGTGGGATACCAACCAATCGTGCAATGTTGTCGTATCGATTCGGTTGATAAACGCAACCAGATGCCATCATCGTTCTCAATTTCATCAATAAATGATATTATACCATTTAATTCAATGACACCCACTTGTTCCGATTGCATTGTCGGATGCGATCGAATACGCAGACCAGCACTATGTTGAGCATGGAATTTCCGTAACTTGTTCGGCGGTTGTGGCTTCTTTGCTGTGTACTTGTGCGACGGTGGTGGCAGCACACCTTCTTTCACCTCAACGCGATAGATCTCCTCCAACGGTATACCATCAATCGTCACTGTTAAACAATAACTGCCCACCGAATTTGGTGTCCAGTGCACACTGAAGGTGCCATCCTCCATGTCCTGGGCATAAAGCGTTTCGGTGATGCGTGTCTGTACAGGACTGCTATAGCGTAGCTCTTCAAATGAATAGTTCGTATAGGGTTTCATGAAAGTAATTGCCTTAAAGCACATTTTCTCTTTTGTGGTTGCTTCATAATTAAGACGCGGCGGTGGTACAACACCACCAAAGAATGTATTCTCTGTACAAGAGGCACGACGCATCTTGATATTGCCATTGCCCGAGGGACCTGTGGGTATCGCTTTAATCTCAACCTGCAAAAGTGTTATTTATGATAATAGTTTGGGATTTGTAATCATACCAAGCAGTTCAGTTCACTCACCTTTAGTTCTGGCACTAACACCGCATCACCATATTGATCTCGTATTGTGACAGTGACCTGCGTTGGCCAACCATAACGTAACGGTTCAGTTATTGTGTTAAGTTCGCATCTGAAAACATAGAAACAAAGCGAAAGAATTGCCATGACACAGTGTAGTCGATGAAACCAGTTACAATTATTATATACTCACTTGTTGGGGTCAAGCCGTGATTCCGGTTGCAGCCAAGCAGCCAAACGTGCACCCGAAGAACCCGGTGCACCACTAATGAAATCTTTTAGAAACTGACGTTCATTCGACTGGGATCTGGGAAAGAGATAATGTGATAAAAACAAGAAACGATTAACATATGATTATATACCGTCTCCGCGTTTCATTATACTTCATTCAAAAGAATATGAGAATCAACCCGTTGTTCTTGTTGTTGTGACCTTACCTTACCGCAGACGCGGCAGATAGCGGCCAAACAATAAAAGAAAACAACAAGTTAAGCAGAAGGGTTCACATTAAAAATAAAGCTTCAAAAAGTGATGAAGACTTGTTTATTCCAAAGAAACCTTTGTTCGGATGCGACGATGCATCATGAAAATCATCAAATCGAAAAATCCATGCCGGGGATAAGTCATAAAACCGTTTAATGATTGCAGGCAATAAAAACAAAAAAAAAAAACAAAAGAAACCATGAAGCACAGAATCGAAGAACGTGAGGGGCACACAGCAGAAGCAGCAACAGCATGCAAAAAGGGACGTGTGCGAACAATGCTAGAGATGAGAATGGACATCCCGATTCCGTTGTCGTTACTCAAAGCACGCACATTAGGCGGTGGTTCAGAGATATATTTGTAACATAGATACATATGTATGTATGTACATATGGCTATGTTTATGCGTATGCCTGATAGGCAAGTAAGTATCTGCTTCTTGATGTGTTGGATGGTGAAGTGAAGTGATAAATATGGGATAATCACGTAATGTTGATAGCAGTTTAACTGATCATCACACACAAAAAAATCAACTCAAAAGAGAATAGATAATAGTTCCCACATACACACACACACACACACACACACAAATACATACTCGTATGAGTAGAGAGGGGCACTTTTAAATCATTATTAGAAATCGTGTGACTTAAAATGAATTTAAAATACGGGTATGTAAGTATCAACAGAGGAAAAGGGATAACAAAAAAAAGTACGTGCGTGTACTACGCATGATTTGTTAATTTGTTACAGGTTAGGCAGGCCGGCAGGCAGGCAGGCAGGCACCTGTAGCTACTATAGTACTAAGTAAGAAGGAATTTCCTTGAATTCTTCTTTTTTTTCATTCATGTGTATTCGTAATAAATGTAAATTGATAGAAGAAACACAAGCAAACATCATCATCATAAAGCAAATGAATGAATCGAAATCAAGGGTGTCGAACCTTTTTGGTTCCCTGGCCCACATTGGAAGAAGTCGTGGTGAGCTGAGCCACAAGTATGTAGTAGGCGAGCAAAAAGATTATGTTGATCCTCTCGGTTTAAGTTGGTGATAAAAATGTCTGATGATACCTGTCTTCGGCCGCGGGGTTGGACTGCCCTGATTTAAATGGAATGTAGTCAAATTTTATAAAGCTCATTTACTGTGCTGGCATGTTAAGGTAGGAAGGAATACACACATCAAATCGTTCTTCAAATCGAGTTTATTGTGTTTTTATGCGTGCCCATCACTGACTATTTCAAATTTTGATCGTGAAATGGAAAACTTTTAGTTTTTACTTCTAGTTGAAGGCAGCGAGTGAGTGCACACAAGGAATGTGATGCTCACTTGTTATCTTCCTAAGAGAAAGCAATGCCTGATATGCTTCAATGAAGGAAATAAAATTTCTTTGTTCCTTTTCCATTTGGAATGCTAAATTAAATGTTTCTTTTAAAAACAAGTAATAAACCAAAATTTATAAAAAGAAAACAAAAACAAAATCACAAACAAAACAAATAAAACATTTTTTAGGGTTCCGGACCCAAAGGACCCCTATTGCAGAGACTCCTTTGTCCATCCGTCTGTCCTCGGGTCATATCTCATAAACCGCAATAGCTAGAAAGTTCAAATTTTCACAGAATGTGTAGTTCTATCCGGGCATCAGGACCAAATACTAAAACTAAAATATTTTCAAAAACTTAAAGGGGTCCCAATACAAGAAATATTTAGCTTTGTATGGCAGCTATACGATTCAGTAATCTCACGATCTTGAAATTTGGTTGGTTGGTGGCTATTTTTTATTAGAAACCTTTATTGTCAAAAATTTCAGTTTGATCGGATTTCTAGGGAGGGTACCTCATATTTCTTCATTCTTAATTTCTCTTGTACTGATAGGTTTTTGTATCAGTTATCGGACAATGACGTTTTTGATTTATCAGCTGGTTATCTTTGAAAAAATTAGAATAGTGAAAGAGAGGCATGCCAAAGCTCGGACGGATGGACATGGCTAAATATACAATTCTCATTGTCACCCTGATCAATTTGATATACATATGCATGTATGTAAGTACATACATACTTATAAGTAGTATGAAAGGTAAAAAAAATAGTGTACATGTATGCATGTTATATACTTATATGTTGTAAGAGAAACGTAAACAAAACAAAACGATGTAGGTAAGAGAGAGTGATGTAGGTGGAGAAAGGGGATCTTACAACACTTGTTGCTTACACGCATATAAACACACAGACATTTTATTGTAATGAACATAAAAAACAAAGTTGTTTAAAAAGCAAATAAAATGAAATGAAAATGAATCGCTGACGCCACTTAAAAAAAAAAAGAGCGGATAATAAAACAAGAACAAAAGCAACAACAACAACAACAACAACCTGACATACTGACACTGAGTGCGTGCTGTTGCGTCGTACTCACTTGGCTTGGCTCCTCTCGTCAATGTTTGCTCTGCTCAGCTACACTCTCACATGAATGCACACACAAAAACACAAACATGCGCGCTTGCATTCGATAAGGTAAACACACGAACGCACAATAACTCATTCATTGATATATGAAAGTTTAATTGACCCTGCACTTCAAACGGAGCGAGCACATGCGAGAGAAATGAATAGTGAATTTTGACTCTTTATCCCCACCTTTATATGTATGTAACTTTACTTCACTCGTTACATTAGACTCTAGTCTAGACACTCAATTGTGCCTCTCTCTCACTCTCTCTCCCTCTTAGCTTATCAATGCAAAAGATTGGAGAAACGATCTTGAACAGGAACATTGCCTTGTTCTGTTGCTGTTGCTTTTGTGTTTGTTGTTTTTGGAATTGTTGGGCATTTGATTTGATTTGGAGAAGAGGAACACATAAGTATAGTATAGTGAAAAAGGTAAAAGAAATGAATTGAAGACAACCGAGAGAGAAAAAATGGAGAAAATGCGAAATTGGATCAAATGACTAAAAGAAATGATGATACAAAAAAAAAAAAAGAATATGGATGGAGGAAATAAACGGAAGCAATCTACAATTTTTTTTTCTCTCTCTTTCTTTTTTTTTTTTTGTGGTTTCATTTGCTTAATTTTATTCCATTTGATTTTGTTTTTTTTATTTCCATTGACTTTGATTCTTCATATGCATTCGTTTATCGTTGTTCTATTCTAGGCACATGAGTTTTTGTTTGTTTGTGTGCATTTCAAATCAATCTTTATCGTTCATTGCACTCCATAAATTTTTGATTTTGATTTGTTTTCCAATAAATGATACTTATACATATTATATCATAAATACGTATGTACTATGTATATACTTATGTATATGGAAGTTTGTATGTATGAACGTATAAAGAAAAATAATGATTTCTTTCACGCTGCTGGTTGCAATTACAATTCCAATAAATAAAGTTGTTAAGAAGTTGCATTTGGACATACAAATGTTAGGTAGACAATATGTAAGTATATGTGTAGTACGAGTGTAAAGAAGGCTTATAAGAAAATGTGTAAATAAATGACTTAAGCAACAGCAACAGCAGCAGCAGCAGCAGCAGCGATGGCAGTGTCAGTAATCTTAATTACAATACAATAAAGATGTAAGTTTTTTTTTGTTTTGTATGGCACCCACATTTGTTATTGTTGTTGAACGCTCTCTCTTTCTCTCTCTCTCTCTCTCTCTAAGTTGAAGTTGGCAAACCCTTGAATAATACATACCTACATACATGAACACTCTCGACCAAACCAAAGTCCCTTTCTCTCTCTCTCACACCAAACACCAGTCACCAAGTCACCAGTTAAGCTTGGTTGGTTAGCGTCGTCTTTAACCTGCTCCCTTCCTTCCTGCCTGCCTGCCTGCATAAATCAAGCAATCAAACTCAATTTATTAAATACAGTTAAGATTTCCGCGCTTTATTTCCTTCCGTTATGAACGAGCATACATAATATGTACATATTATATAAATACATACTTATGTACATAGGTATGTGTGTAATGCCACACGACCAATATTTATTCCCTTCGCCTAACACTATTCCCCATTCACAATTCACCCCACTGCAGATGCATGCAGATCTTCGTTTTAAACATAAACAAAGTGCCACTTGCATATGATTATTGTATGTAAGCACATACATACATACATACATACATTATGAAGAGAACATCATGCAGCACCCAATTGAGAGAAATATCAAAGAGAGATGGAGAAAAAATGAAAAGCGATCGATTACCACCACTTGAAATGAAAAGCATAAGACAAACAAAAACATAAATCGAAAAAAAAATTAAAAACAATGAAAGGCGCTCTGCACTCCACTCCACTGCAACCCAACCCAGCCAAACCAAACCCATTACATTTCTACTGAAACTACTGTACTCCTATTCCCTGCACCTGACTTGACTTGATTTCTAAGTAAAATAAATCTTTTTGCTTACATGTACAATATTAGTAATACCTTGTCATTTGTAGTTCTTAGTGTAATTACAAGAGGCAGGGAGGGCTGAGGTTGAATTAAGAATGACTGAAGTTGAGTTGATGAGTTGAGTTGAGTTGAGTTGTATCCATTATCCATCATCATCTTGAAGAGGGACGGACTCACCCACACCATTCTAACAATTCAAAAATTTCTATGTCATTTTATTGTTGTATAATTTTCCATTTCAATTCCAATTGAAACAGAAATTAATCTAAAATCCTTAAGATGTCAATCAAATACATATGTACATACAAACCTCTAATATTTAATGATGAAGAACCCCTTAGGAAATCTTAACAAAATAATAAAATCATAATTCTATAGTATGGAATATACTTGTATCACAAATCAAAATCCCAAAAGAAAAATCCATCAGATATGTTGATTTATAAATGTACCTATAAGCAGATCGAGGACTTCATTGCAGATTACATGACTTAAAGGCCTTTTGAACGGCGGTCATATCAGTCATCATTTCAGTTTTAGTCGGACTTTTAATTTATTTTTTCCTTTCTTTAAACAGTAAACATTGAAAGAAAATTTAAACGGACTCTAAGACTAAGTCTGGAAACTGACGGGATGAATAGACGATAGACGATAGACGACCTATTTGTTTTATTGCTGTTCTTAGAAATAAATCACTATGGGTGAACAAATGCAAGTCGGAACAGTGGATCGTGTGAAACTTTCTAATCTTCTTCCGAACTGAAATGAAAAGATAAATAATAATAATAAACGATCTAAAAGTCCCTTTAATGATAAATACTTTGTGAATATTATCGTGGGATGGGATGGGTTTTTGATAAGGTGAAAGGTTCTAGTGTCTTTTAAGTTTACAAAAGTTCTTTTTTCTGGCATAATAGGCTCTTGAGATATTGACGACAGGGAAATAGAATGGGTGTTATGGAATGTTTTGATATTTTTTTTTGTCAATTGTCTGAGTTTTATAAACCACACTTGAGATGACACCTCCCTCATACAACAACAACAACATGGATGATGAATGAATGTTCATGATGATAGTCTATTGTATGAAGTTACAAACAGCAGTCAATCGGTTTTATATTACCCGATTATTTGTTTATAATAAATTCTAATTCTGTTTATAAAAATTCAATTCAAAGATAAGATGAATTTCAACAAAACAGAATACAGACTCACCAGCTATGGCAAATAGATTTAAATTGAAACAAAGAAAATCTGTTTTCTGAAATTTTAAAATAAATATTTTTGTATATTTATTCTTCATCGATTTGCTAACGTATATATTTTTATTCTTAAGAAACTCAATCATAATATTAAACATATATGACAATAAAATGCGTTTTAGTGTTTCACGATTAAATGTAAAAGTGTATTGACTAGATGAACCCCACCCCCCTGTTCCCCGAGTCCATTGCAAATCACAATTTATGAAACGCTGTTGTAAAAGAACAAATGCTTTGTTTGTTATCTATCCTAATCATACAATTATGTATTGCATGTGTGGTTTATTATCAGTTATTGACTTACACGCACGCACACAGAGAGAAAGATACCAACCAAAAGGCAATCAGTAAAAGGTAAACAAATAAACACTGTATGCATATTCACGCATATGTATATTGTAATACAAACAATCAATCACTCACGCACTCCTACATGCACAGTAAGTTAATAACAGTGCTCTCTTATCACGAATATATGATGGGGATGGGGATGGGGATGGGGAGATACCTATTTTCCTCAATCCGCCTCTTCTTCTAGCATATTATCATTTTGCTATCACTACCTGCATTTACATACTTGTACTTGTATGCAGAAGCCCATAGATACAATACATAAGTTTATACTTGGTTGGTATGCATCTATGAATATTAGTGATACATAAATAATAAGATATATCCAAATGATTACATTAAAAAACATTTATCATCCATATGCCAAACAACAACAACTACAACACAAATCGAGATCAAACCAAATGATGACGAAATGGCAACCTGACAACTGATATTAGTAGTCAATTATTGTCACCCAATAACCAACAAAAAACAACATTCACCTTTCTATCGATTCCATTTAAATGCTAGTACAATATACTCCCTCCTATACTCATAATTAGTAGAGCCCAATTGGGTAGGATATTTTATTCCAACAATTTCTGAATATCCGAAAGCCCAACATAACCAGAACCATAAATGAAATTGAAATTATTGATAGCAAAAATACTGGTACGAATATTATAGTGAAAACCATGATCTATCTAAGACATACTAAGTATGTTCCTCAAAATTATTTCGACCACTTTGAGTGCCCCAAATATTTGTAACTCTAAGTCATCGGCATAAACTACACTGTTAATTGGCTTAGACTGCAGGTCAGCCAGGACAGCCCAGCCCAGCCCAGAATTTTTATGCTGTTGTCTCTTTTTTTTGTTAGCTTTCTACTGCCCCATGAAAGTTTCCAGCCACCACAAAGGGAACCTATGAGATCTAGGATCTACAAATTATAAATTATTATTATACAATAATAACTTTGACCATATGATTATTGTACCCCAATCCCCATTGATCAGCGTTATAATTGACCATGTTAAACTAGGAAAATTCGAGATTTTTTAGTGAAATTTTGCACTCGGTTTGATGTGTACCTATTGTCGTTCAATGTCTATCTGAAGCATCCATCATTTAATGACAACATCCAACATCCAACATCCAGTTAAAAGAAACAACAGTTCTCCCTTCATAAAATTTAAACCAGGCGATGTGTAGGAATAATCTCCCAATCCTATCCAATATTTAGTTTAATATGATGATCTATCAGGAATAATATTGTAGATCGAATAAATTGTATTGGCGAAAGATGGGTTGGTGAGTTGATTAGCTGATTAGCTGATTTGCTGATTCCTTAGTTTATTCATTGGTATGTTGTTAGTACACAGTTACTGAATCTTTAGAAGAACTATTTACTCGGCCATAATGCAAATGCTTTGTATGCAAAACAGACACATCAAATGGCGTCGTCATCATCATATTGTGGCAATTTTTATACTCTTCACGGGAGTAAATAGTATTGTATTATCATGAAGTTTGTAACAGGCAGAAGGAGACAAAAGAGACCACATAAAGTATATACATACAATACAATATTCTTGATCAGCTCGATTAGACGAATTGATTAAGCCATGTACTCATATTGTACTCATACATATGTACATATGATCAATGTGCGTGCATATGTGAGTTGACAACAGAACAGACAAATGTATAAATTTTTTTTTCAAGTTTTTTGTTCTATTCTTATAATTTTGTTTTGCAACTTCTAGCTAAAGTTATTTTGTTCTGTGTTTAGTTATGAAGGAAGGAAGAAGATTGAGAGGGGTGGCGTCGCGACGCATCGCGATAACAAAGCATTTGTTCTAGTGAAATCAGATTTGTTTTTCTTCTTTAATCATTTTATTCACTGGAAAGAAAATACAATACTCCATTCCATATTTTCACTAGAATCAATCAATCAGCATTATATAGTTTCTAATTTCATGATAATCGAACCGGTGATGATGAGGATAATGATAATGATAATGATGATGATGATGATGATGATGATATTATCCATAAGAGGAATGAAATCAACAATAAAACAGAAATTGGCACGAATCGAGAAATATCTACCATATACATACATACATGAGTACAAGTATGATAAGATGGAATTGCTTTCTTTATATTTTTTACAAGATAATGAATAACTGAATAATTATAATTTGAATGACCTCGCCCTTTGTCTATCTAAGGTCTCTATGTACTCTTAGATATAACAATTATTGTATCCTTATCCTACCTTCAAACGATGATCATTTTCTAGCCACTGCTGATCATTAATGGATCTTGTTTTTCTGAAGCTGTTTTAATCCTCTTTATATCATCGTCACTCCTCCACTCCTCACTCCATCTATTTTATTCACTGTTTATCTATACATATACAATCATCAATCGAATTGATTATTATGACATTTGAATCAATGAGGAGTATAAATGATTTTTACAAAAACATAAGTATTTTCTCTACACACAACATTAATCAAAGATAAGCTTCAAGGTCCAGTTTAATGTAGAAAAGATTAAGATTTATAAGTAATGAATATAATCAAACATACAAATTCATATATCTAATATTTCGATAAACATAAATGCCATAAAACTAGGTCAATCAAGAATATTCTAAAAGAGAACTAACGTAGCCTTTTTCAGTTTTGGCAAATGGTGACAAAAATTCTGGCTGAAATCCTAATTGGAAGGATATACTCGTACATGCATAACTAACTAACATTGTACCATATGCTTTTAGTTTATACTTGATTTAAGTTCCTCACTCTTTTCGTTCTATTCTCCCTTCTTCTCTGCATTTGGTTTGTCCAACAAAAGAAAATAAATGCGAAAATGGCAAAACAATTTGTAAAATGTAAAATATTGTACTTTAAAAATAGAAAATGCTGCAATTAATATACATACATACATATGTATGTAGATAAGTAGATACGAGTGAGTGAGTATCTATGCATCATCGTCATTCACGTATTTCCACAACAGCTGTTCATTGCAAACTGTTATTGGTGTCTTTTGCAGAAACTTCGTCTTCTGTCCGTCCGTCCACTGGTTATATCTCATGAACCGTAATATCTAGAGAGTTGAAATTTTCACAGAATGTGTAGTTCTATCCGGGCATCAGCAACAAATACTAAAACTAAAAGATTTTCAACAACTTAAAGGGGTCCTCATACACGAAACATTTTGCTTTGTATGGCAGCTATACGATCCAGTAATCCCACGATCTTGAAATTTCGACTTTTGGTGGCTATACATCAGAAACTTATATTGTCGAAATTTCAGTTTGATCAGATCACTAGGGAGGGTACCTCCCATACAAACTCACCATTAAAATTCAGGTTCTTATTAGAAAAAGTTTTTTATTTTTTGGATTATTGAACTGAAATTTTGACACTATAAGTTTCTGATATAGATGCTGTACATCTGTTGTAATCAGCCAAATCGGCCAACTAGGTGAGGCATCTACCGTACAAACGCCAATCTGGTACGGAACCCTCCTCAGTGTACGAGTCTGACTCGCACTTGGCCCATTTTTTGTTTATTATTTTCTACTGCAAGTTTTTCAAATTGTTTGGTAATGAAAAGAAATTTAACAAAACGAATGAAGTGGAAGTGAGTGTGGGGAATAATGACGGCGACTGCAACAAAAATGAATAAAAATAGCAACAAGCAAGCAGAAAATAAGTACTTACAATAATATAATTAATAGTGAATCTCTTGGGATTGAGAAAGAGACCCCCAACTGAACCGAAACAGAGTACTTACATACAATAGAACTGAACAAGTGACTAAACGTCTGAATGAATGCCTAACTGACTGACTGACAGAGAATGTATTTATGTAAATCTATGTTTATTTGTATCTAAATACATTTATAAATGTGCGTGTGTGTGTGTGTGTGTGTGTGTGTGTGTTGTGTGATTAACACAAAATTAAAAACAAAATTTAAATGACAAATGCACGCAATAAATGTAAATGTAATATCAATAGAGTCAATTGGAATGGGTGAATGGGCAAAGGGGCAACGTAAGAAACTTAATTACATACTTAATTGTTATTAAACAAAATATTTTATTAAGTACATACATATGTATGCATGTATGTATGTATATCATAAATGAAATCGTATGTCAAATGAAAATCACTACACAATAATGATATTCTATCTACAATATTATTATTATTATTATTATCAAAAGCAGCCACAAAAACAACAACAGAACGAAACAATGCCAAACAATGTACATATGTATGTATGTATTTATGGCTCTGTTTGACTGTCTCACTGTCATGTCTGGCTTTCATGTACATACATACATACTCTTACGTGTATTTGAGGAAGAAACTCTTTGAAAAAGTGAGTGAGTGAATGAATCAAGAGAATGAAAAAGATAGTTAAACTTTTGACCGGTCAAGCAGCCAAGATCAACATGCCACATGCCACACACATCATAAGAAAAGCAAAGGACTAGAGAATTTGGAAGTAAGTGCGGGTGTGAATTATGTGAGAGAGAGAGAGAGAGAGTCATGCAGGAATGCAATCACTCTAAATATGAACGGCATACAATTTCAATCATGCAGATCTCTAGTACAATACGTTTCCATAGCTTAAAGTCCACAAATCCAAATCCTCAGAAGCAAAATTTTTAGTTAAGTTCAATATGTAAGAATTGGGTGGTGGGTTTTGTTTTGGTCATTAAATGAACAAAAGTTAATATTTTTCCAAAGAATTTTGCTTTATTTGATAAAGTGATTCTTTCGATTAAGTATGACAAATGATTTCATCGGCATCCCAAGATTACACACAATTTGTTGTTGTTGTATATCTTAAGAATTGATATTTAATAAAGTCTTTTCATTTTATAGTCTTAGCTATAAATATAAATAAACATACATACATACATACATATGTATGTATATTCTTCCATCACCCATCATTCATAGTAATAAATTTATTAACAAATAATTCACCATCCAAAATTCAAAAGTTCTTTGCAAATGCATAAATATGTATGTATGTATGTATGTACTAGGTAAAGGTGAATTTTGTTACTTTGATCCATTGGCTGAATCAGAACTAAATACTCTATTTCCACATCTGTAGAAATTTTAGATAAATTAACCATAAGAGACTTTAATAGATAAATTGTCATTGTTCATTGTTTAGAAAGGTCTGTTGGTGGTATGTTGTGGACGAGTAAACCTAGGATGGAGTATGTATGTATGTATGATGTTTATGTTTGTTTATACTTTTCCATATGAAAGAGATTTCACAACAAAACAAGAAGAAATATACATACATACATAAATACATATTAAGATATTAAATGAAAACTGAAAAATGAGGAATGATAAAATGGAAATGGAAATGTATGTATGTATGTATGTATGTATATGCATTCGTGCATGAATGTGCTTGTCGTTGCTTCTTATCAGAACAGAGAAAATGCGTTTGTTGTGCCTTGCCCAGCCTTGCTTTGCCTTGCTTTGATTTGATTTGTTTTGCTTTCTTTGGTTAATCAACGAATTCAGTTTGTATGCAATACACACACACACACACACACACACACATACACTTACATATATGTACATGTTTTCATATGCTTCTATTTGTCGAAGAACATTTATGGTCAATTTTAAATTAAATTTGATTAATTCAGTTTTCTTGGTTAATGTTGGTGGTCAATGATATTATGATGGGGTGGGTGGGGGTGTTGGGTGTTGGATGTACGGAGAGTTTACAAAGTTGATATGTAATTTGCACTTTTGCTGTGAAGTTGCTATTTGTCATTTACTTGATAAATTTTATTACAAAGAAAACGCTTTATTTATAAGTATTGTATATTTTATTGGAGAAGTTTAAATAACACACACATACACACATACATACACTCATATAAGATACGTATGTAAGTATATGATCATAATGATCTGTGTAATTATGTATACACATATGTATGTGTGTGTGATAAGAATTCTATTAAAAGAAAGGAAGGAAAAAGAGATAAACGCTTTTATAGAAAGAACTCTACTTAATAGTACTAAGCACATAATACTTTGGTTCGATTTTGATGTGTCTGTGTGTGTGTGTGTGTGTGTGTGTATATGTGTTTGTGCTTTTCTAAATTTTGAGATAAGAAGCCTCGCCTCCTAAATATGTAAAGCCTTCCGCAGGTCCAAGTCCTTTGTTTATTTGTTAAATTATTCTTAAAATATTGTAAATTTAATTGAAAATATTTCCATATTGCACAATAATTTGTTTCTAAAAATAATAGGTGAGAAGAACCATACTTAAGTATACATACATACATACATACATACATATATAATAATGGAAAAGTAAGTGAAGTAGGTGAAATCAGTGAAGCTGACAACAAAGAAGAGAAAACCTATTGGACTTAAATGTTGCATCCGTTAAGACAAGACCAGATCAGATCAGATAAGATAAGATCAGATAAAAATAATGAGCACAAGAACCAAAATAAGAGCACAATACATACATACATATACATATAGATACATATCTTGTTGAAGAGAAGAGAGGAAAATTGAAAAGAGAGGGGAACGTGCTACAAAGAACATATGAATGGTTTGATCATATGGTATGTTGATCATACATAAAGAGAGCAAGAGAAAGAGAGAGATAGAGAGAGAGTGGCACGGTACGATTTACTTGGTTTGTTGATATTCTTGATATTCTGCTCAACTAAGAATTGGTTTTGGTTCTGAATATTCGATTAAGAGGGAGGGAGGGGGAGCACATACTACAATATAAACTCACATTAAGACGGAACTGAAACAAGATTTTAATTAAATGTTTCTACTTACATATTTTCTCTGCGTTTTCATTTTTCATTTCACTTTACTTTACTGCCCTCTTATTTATTACATACAATGTTAAATTAATATTACAACAACTATGATATCGACAACAGCAAAACAAAACACAGCACAACTAAACACGATCAGCTGCAATTATGAAATTCATGATTCACGCACAAGCGCAACAGCCGTTTTTCCTTAAACAAAAAGAAAGAGCGAACGCGAGCGTGAGAGTTTGTTAGAGAGAACAAACTTTAGTGTGTACGTGCGTGAAAGCGAGAAAATTAAAGTATTGTGTGGGAGGGAGAGCAAACTATTGTTACTATAGAAAATCCAATTTGGTGATGCCAGATCAAATCAATTTATAAATTCTCTAGAAAATTGCAATTTCAATTTCAAATTTTTCATTGCCATTAATATTGTTTATATGGACGATCCATCCATAGTCAACCAAGTCCAAAAAAATATTATCACGATCTCATCTAACTCTACGGACAATCCAATTCTAATCTCCGGTATGCAATACAGTTTTGGAGGAGAATAATAAGGATAACATAAGTCTAATATTGAGATACTCGTAATACAAAGACTCTATAAATTATAGATAAATTGCTTCAAGGTTGTGAACAATTTGAAAAATCTTTAATAAGTGAATGGTATATAAACTTACATACCAACAGAGTAAGGGGCCATCCAAAAATTATGTCACTCGTTAAGTGGCGGGAGGAGTCATAAGCTTTATAATGTCAAGTAACAAAAATCTAAAGTATTGAAAAGCAAAATTTTTGACAGTAAAAGAAAAACTTCAAAATATTACCAACTCCGTCTTTGGGATTTGTGACGAACTATCTAGAGCCCTTATAGAAATCCTAATTAATAATTAAATTTCAATATTAACATGTTAAGAAAATCACTTGTGCGTAGATTAAGTGGTACTTAGCTAAGGGTATCTGTCGATTATGGGCCCACGCTAAGTCTAAATGTACTCCTACAAAGTGGAGGTAAACTTCTCAATGGCAACCATTGCTTACAAAAGGATCTTTCGGCTGGTAGCATGCTTAAACCTGTAGCAACCACTTGAGCTAAGTGATAAGATATTAGTGAATTGTAACAAGGAAGGGGTAATTAAAATATCATGAAATTCTTGTGACATAATTTATGAATAGTCCCTGATATTAAATGAAACTAATAACTTTGCAGCAAATATGGATTCCCAAGCATATTAGCTTTGGATCTTCCACAAAGGACTACAAATTGAAATTTGTTAAACAAGATCAATGAAAATTAATCTAAATTAATTTGAACTATATAATTAATACACTAAACTTTGGCAAGTGTCAGTAGTGGCATTGATTGGTATGACAGACAGTCTGGCAGCACCCTGATGAGAGTGATTCAATCTCAATTCTCTGGACGTTTGCCGGTGCAGTAGCCGCCGACTGAGGCGCTTGCAACGATCACATCGTGTTTATCAATTCGTGCTCTTCGCAAACTGGGCACAGTTTGTCGTTGATCGCTTAGCGGTGAGGTTGTAATTTTGTGGTTGAATTGGATTGATTGGAAGTTGAAGTTGAAGTGGAAGTGGAAGAAGAATTTGAATTGGATTTGGAGAAGAAGTTTTCTCTTGTGCTTGTGCTTGTGCTTTCAAATATTGAGTTTTTTTTTTTTTAAATTCTGTTGTGTTGTGTTTGTTATTCAATTAATTTTGAATTTGAATATTTTGTTTAAAGAATTTTGTTTTTGTTTTTTTTTTTTGTTTTGTGATTCGTATGATGATTCGCGGCATTGTGTATTATTATGATGATGATGAAGTGCGACGACGATGACGATTGATTCTTATTAATAGCGAGAAGAAAACAAATACAAAAAAAAAAAAGAAATTTTATAAAAGAAAAGAAAACACACAAATTTAAAACAATAGAAAAATTTTTAAATGCAATTGCCGCTGCCGCGAATTGTTGAATAAATTTCTTTAATTTTTGTTATAAAGATTTTTGGACTCATTTGGATTAAATTCAAAATAAATCAAAAAAAAAAAAAAAAAAAGTGAATCAAAAACAAAAAACAATTTATTTTGTTTTTCGGAAATCAAATAAAAATTTTAAATGAAATTAAAATAAATTATGTACAAAAATAAATAAAAGTAAACAATTTATTTATTAATTAAATATTTTTTTGTTGTGTTTTTTTTTTTTTATTTTGTTTTTTTTTTTTGTTTTGGCTTTTTGGCTTAAAATTTGTTTATTCAATGAAAATCAAGAGAAATTAAATGAAATTCAAATAAAATTAAAAGGTTTTAAAGTTGAGTTGATGATTATTAACAATATCATCAACATCAACATCGACATCATCATCATCATCATCATCATCATCGAAAACCAAAACAAAACAATTTCAACAAATTTGAAAAATGTTTGAAACTCAACCTTAAACTAAGAGAATCACACACAGGGTTTGGAGAGCGTTCACACAAACACACAGACACACACACATACACACACAAACACACAACAACAACAACAACAACTGGAGAGATAAATAGACAAGTCAATCAGTCAATTAGTTAAGTCATAAACTAATTGAAAGTTGAGAAAAAGACTCAATGAATGAATAAACTAAACTAAACTAAACCAAAGTAAAGTAAAGTAAAGTAAAGTCACAAACTTGAATCAAATCAAACGTACTTCATACTTAATATAACAACTACAATAACAACAACAACAACAACAGCAATAACAACAATAACAACAAGGAAAGAATTGCATTTGGCCGTGCGCAATCAAATTGCAAATCAAGAATCACTTCGCCACGCCATGACAGCATCATTTCGATCCTAATGTGTTTTTGCTATTGATTTTGGTGCCAACAACAACATTTGTCAACGGCAGAGTCATCTATGAACCTGGAACACCATCATCCTCCAATCATCGCATGCCATTGAAGAAAACTGAACAGCAATTGATGTATAAGGCGAATCCTCAAGCTATTGACCAAGCCGTGTGACCACCGTGATAAAGTACTGCAAAGCTATAATATAATCGACGTGAGGATATTTCGCATTGCCTTTGCATCAACAACAATAAATTACGTTCCGTCCATTGTGATTATGCAAAATCATACAGTAAGTACAACAATAACAATGCAATAACAACAACAACTCGTTTATGCATATGAAAATTTTGATAAAGATAAAAGAATTAAAACAAGATGATTAGATTTGTATATAAAATCTGGGTGGGTTGAAGGCTCAATGAAGCCTGGAGGGGATTTGGAGACTCACATTTGATTCCCAATTCAATGAGAAATTAATTGAATGCTCATGCTAGCAGAGGGGATGGGGATAGGAGATTTGACACTTTGTAGAATTGACTGGACTAGACTCACTGTAAAACATAACAGAAATTGAAGTTTCAAGGCCGATTGCTTCCAGAACCCTGCACTGTACAGCATGGGAGGATGGCCTATTATTCTAATCATGGCATAGAATCGTTTGATAAAGTTCAGCTTATCGTTTACAACTGATTTGCAGGAAACTGAAGGTGCAGGAATGTCCCATGGAGGTTATGACTTCAGTCTTTCTGCAATCCTTCTCCCTCATTGGGATCTGCTCTGCTCTACCTCCCTTTATTATACTCTTCACGGGATTGAATGGTATTATAAGTTTGTCATGAAGTTTGTAACAAGCAGTAGGAGACAAAAGAGACCACATAAAGTATATACCTATATTCTTGATCAGCTCGATTAGACGAATTGGTTAAGCCATGTCTGTCTGTCCGTCTGTGTGTATGTAAACCAGTCCCTCAGTTTTTGGCCTAGAGAGCTAAAATCCTGCACGAACCTTTCTTTTTTCTATACGCAGTACATTTGTTAGAACCAGCCGAAGCGGTCTACTTGGGGGGATACCTCCCATACAAACCACCCATTCAAATTCATGTTCTTATTAGAAAAACTTTTTTGTTTTTTGTCCTATAGAACTGAAACTTGGACACACTATTAGTTTTCAAGATAGGCGCAAGTCATTTATGGGAACTAGTCGAATCGAACCACTAAGGAGGGTACCTCTCTCCCATACAAATCCCGGCATAGTCGAAGATTCTAGTTCCCTTCACATTGTCCAACTCTTGTCTCTTTGTTTTAAACAAATATTTACATGGAAAAATAAAGTTTTAAGTTTCGCTTGCTTAGTCAGCCAATTTCTCATTAAATGAAGAATAATAATAAAATTATAAATAATCACAACTATCATATACAAAAACATATGTCGATCAAAGTTCTGTAAACACTTGTGCCTGTTCCTGACTTTAAGACTAAACAAAAACTGTAATCTTATATGGTAGAAAGCAGATATCAATTTAAGTTTAAATAGAATTGAATCGAAGCCTCAAGACTTTCAGATCAATTTTCAGACTCAGACTCAGACTTTGTTTATTTTTCTTCTTATTGTTATTTTTTATATTGTTTCTTCTGTTTTCTGCATGCGATTCGATTCTGTGTTATTTTGTTTATCATAATCATATCCGCTGATGGCGACTTTATCACAATTTCATACATACATATGTTTTATTATAAAAACAAAATTGTCGCTTGACAATAAACTTCAATAAACATCATCATCATGATGATGATGATGATGATGATGATGATGATTATGATTCTAAAGAAACTAAATATTTGAAACCTTTTACTTAAAAACAAAAGTAAAGTACAGAATATGGAAATTGTATTCAAAATACTTGTGACCTCGCTGCAAATGCAACGAAATGCAAAAAAACGTGGAAAAGCACAGAAAAAAACTAAATAAATAATAATACAGAAAACGGAAATGAAACTCTTAAACAAAAGAAGAAGAGAAAAGCAATACAAAAACAATAAAACTCAATTAAACAATTAAATATTATACAATAATAAACTTATGTTGTACATATTTGTAGATACAAAAGGATCTATTCAAATTAGGGATTGAGGAAGGCAGATAAACCAAATTTATGGAAGTTTTTTTTTTCCTTTAGAGTAACGAAAAAAGACCCAAACACTAACCAACCAACCAACCTCGAGACCCAAATAAAAATCCTAAACTTATTCATATAAAAAACCGAATAACCGAAATTAATAAATGATTGCCTTTTTAAGACTTGTTTCTCTGGTAGACACAAAGTCATCACTATCGAGACTGGTGAGTGTCATATATTGTACAATATGCAGATGTTTTAACTTTAGTATTTATTACAATTATTCACAAATCCATGAAGTTCTATCTACCCTTCCCAGGATCGCTGAAATTTGGTGGAAAAATAGATGATTTACATAGATTTTCAATGAGCAAATGAATATTGAAAATTGAAAAATAGCATATCATAAAAAAGAAAACAACAAACAATTAAAACAAACAACAATAAGAATACAAGTAGTAAGATAATTATGAGATACAATTGTTGCGCGTGCAAATTGTGAGTGGTTGGTTGGTTGGTTGGTGGTGGAGTTTAGCTCATTCAACCTGTTTAGCAGGTTATGCTAATAAAAGATACTTTGTCAGTAAGACCAGCAATAGCACATAAGCACCATCAGTAACAGCACTACATACATACATACATACATATGTACTAGATACAATAACTTTGCTGTGCGATTAGCGGTAGCGGTCAAATAAACTAAAGATATCCAAAGAGATGCACAGACTTAGATAAATAGATACACTGATTGATAGATAGATAGATAGATAAATAGATGGGTAATTAAGTTTGACAGTTATGTGCTGCCAACACCACCCAATCATCATCATCATCATCACCATTTTTATTAAGAACAATCAATGCTCTTTTTCTTACATATTTTTAGTATATAATTCATTTAAATGGTCATGACAATAATGACGATGATGATGATGATGATGATGTTGGCCTAGACATAGTAATAGAAAAAAGAAACCAAAACCAAAACAATTAAGAACGCGACAATTACAAAATTAAACAAAATAAATAAAATAAAATAAAGCCAAGCCAAGAAAAATTAAGTAATAACTTTAAATATACCAACATGAAGTCATAGATACAATATACATATCTATACCTCTATTGAGTTATATTTACATAAATAACTTAATACAAAATCTATATGTTGATGATGATGATGATGATGATGATGATGATGATGATGATGAAAAACTGACTCATCTAATAATCAAATATTTAAAAGTAACTTTATAAATTTCCTTAGAAATTAACCACTCACATATATATTTATATAAATATGTAGATACATTTGCATATGTGTAATGTGTATGTGCATGTGTCTGTGTGTGTGTGTGTTTGTGCGTGTGTGTGTGATATTTGATTTGTTAGATTTTTAATTTTTTTTTTTTTTGCAATATTCACCTTTAACTTAAAATAATTTTGTAATTTTTCATGTGGCAAATGAAATATACAAAAAACATAAAAAATTCTTTGAGATACATGTACAAACGTATTAAACTAAAAACAAATCAAATATTCGAAAATCTTTTCTCTTCTTCTCTTCTCATTGGGACAGGTGTTGTCACATTTTTATGTTGACATAAATTCTTAATTTTCTTTTTCTTTTTCTTCTAATTATAATTTCAAATTTTACAACAAGATACTCAGTTATACAAACACTAACACACACACACACACACACATATATATCCATGAAATTACATACATAGTTTGCTGTTAGTGTTGTGTTATTTGTTTTGTCTTCTTCTCATCTTTTCAATATTCTTGTTTGGTTGCTAAATTCAACTTTCATATTCAATTGTAACATTCAATTTTCTTGTTCAATTGCTTAATTCAACTTTCATATTCAATTGTAACATTCAACTTTCTTGTTCAATTTCCAAATTCAACTATTATATTCAATTTTTACATTCAACTTCCTTGTTCAATAGGCACATTCAACTTCCGTATTCATATTACATTCAATTTTCTTGTTCAAGTTCCAAATTCAACTTTCTTGTTCAATTCCCAAATTCAATTGATAATTTTGAAATGGTTTTTCCCTTCCCTTTCATATCATTTTTCATTTATCACTATCACTATCACCTTGACCTTCCCTTACAACCACTTCACTTGGTCAAGTTCATCAATCAGTCCCTCGACTCCAATTTAAAGTTTTAATAAAACCAAAGAAAAACAAATGAAATATAAAAAAAAAATTTAAGTAGTAATCGTCAAATTTTGATTTTCGTCACATTTCATTTTCATATTTTTTGGATTTACTCTCCTCTTCGCTAAAGAAGTTTCACTTCAATAAAAAGAATGTTTATCTACATTTTCTTGGGATTGTAAATGATTTAATAATACTTAGATACCAGCCGTTTTACTAGAAGAATTAAAATAGTAGATCTTGCATCCACTAGTATGGATCAAACATCCATCCATCTATCCATCATCATCTGATTTGATTTAATCAACTTACATATATTCTATGCATTAATCCAGAACAATGAAGTGTACCAGTGTTTTACGTGCTCGCCTGCCTGTGAAGACTTAAGAACACGGTGCCAAGCACATGGTATATTGATTGATAAACGTCAATTAGCAATTGAACAAGAAAATTGAATGTTACAATTGAATATGAAAGCTGAATTTAGCAACCAAACAAGAAAATTGATTGTTAAAATTTAATATGGAAGTTGAATTTGGGAATTGAACAAGAAAGTTGAATTTGGAACTTGAACAAGAAAATTGAATGTAATATGAATATGAAAGTTGAATGTGCCTATTGAACAAGGAAGTTGAATGTAAAAATTGAATATAATAGTTGAATTTGGAAATTGAACAAGAAAGTTGAATGTTAAAATTGAATATGAAAGTTGAATTTAGCAATTGAACAAGAAAATTGAATGTTCACATTGAATATGGAAGTTGAATTTGGGAATTGATCAAGAAAATTGAATGTTAAAATTTAATATGGAAGTTGAATTTGGGAATTGAACAAGAAAGTTGAATTTGGAACTTGAACAAGAAAATTGAATGTAATATGAATATGAAAGTTGAATGTGCCTATTGAACAAGGAAGTTGAATGTAAAAATTGAATATAATAGTTGAATTTGAAAATTGAACAAGAAAGTTGAATGTTAAAATTGAATATAAAAATTGAATTAAGCAATTGAACAAGAAAATTGAATGATAAAATTGAATATGGAAGTTGAATTTGGGAATTGAACAAGAAAATTGAATGTAATATGAATATGGAAGTTCAATGTGCCTATTGAACAAGGAAGTTGAATGTAAAAATTGAATATAATAGTTGAATTTGGAAATTGAACAAGAAAGTTGAATGTTAAAATTGAATATAAAAATTGAATTAAGCAATTGAACAAGAAAGTTGAATGTTAAAATTGAATATAAAAATTGAATTAAGCAATTGAACAAGAAAATTGAATGTTAAAATTTAATATGGAAGTTGAATTTGGGAATTGAACAAGAAAGTTGAATTTGGAAATTGAACAAGAAAGTTGAATGTTAAAATTGAATATAAAAATTGAATTAAGCAATTGAGCAAGAAAATTGAATGATGAAATTGAATATAGAAATTGAACAGTAGTTAGTACTTACAATAGTTTAAATTAGAAATATGTGTATATGTACGAAGGAATCTACAATATTTTTCTGGAACCACAATTGTTAACAAAAAAAAGCCCACAGAAAAATATTCTATCCAAATTTGATCCTGATCTCTTCTGTGATCCATAGAGCACATCGGAAGTTTAAGAAGGAGAATACTACTTAGTAATGACTTTAAATACTTTATTACCATTAGATACTTCTTTCTACCTTTACTATTGTATTGATCATCAATAGAAAACTATCTTTAGATGATGGCAAATTGTATCTTGTAAATGTAACAAAAAAAAAAGTTTTATGAAGAAGAAAAATTAACAAAAATTAAATTAAACTTAAGAAAAACCAGTTATAGATGGAGATAGATAGAGAGGGGGTGGGCGAGAGACTGGGACAGGGAAAGAATTAGAAATCATATGTGATATGATAACAACAAAAACAACAACAACAACAATAATAAAGACATTAAATCAAGACAAAGTCATCACAGAAAACATCAACAAACCACAAATCCAAGTAATTCTTTCTATAGAAAAATCAAAAAAATATTCTATAGATACAAATTAAACAAAAAAAAAAAAAACAAAAAAAAATAGCATTTCCTGCTCAGCGTGCATTTGTGTCTGTCTGTGTGTGTGTGTTGTTGAGTTGTTGTGTCAGTCAAGTGAGTTGAGTTCAGTTGAGTTGAGTTGAGTTGCGTTGCGTTGCGTTGCATTGAGTTAATTTGAGTTGAGTTGTAGTTAACTTAATCAATGTTATAAAGTAAGTATTTAGATACACTAAACTTTTAGTGTAGTGTAGTGGTGTGTGTGTGTGTATATGTATATGCGTATGCATAAATTTAGCAAAAGATGATGTGAAAAAGAGGCAGGGCAGGGCAGGGCAGGAGGTAAAGGGTAGCAAGTAAGTAAGTTAGAGACGACGGACAACGACGTGACAAGTGATGGGCACAATAAAACTATGAGAAAAGGAGAGAGAGAGAGAGAGAGAGAGAATACAATAGTAATGATGAAGAAAAACTTTTAGGTGCTATGTAGATAGATAGATACTTATGCTTCATTACTTTTGCAATTGTTACTACTTTACTTATTCGTATTTGTAGTAGATACAAGATACAAGTGAAGAATATTATCTCGTATTATCTCATTGTGTCTTCATGTCATTTTGTGTAGGTTGCCGCTGTCGCTGCCTGCCACTGCGTATATGTTAAATGCATAATTTTCTTTAAAGATACACACTCTTATGAAAATAGGATTTTTTTCCATAATTTTTTATATGCACTTTATTTTTTTTTTTTTAGAAAAGAATCTGCACTTTTGCTATCCTGTGCTGTGCTGTGCTGTGGGCTTGGCCTGGCCTATTTTTTTTTTTCTTAGTCATAATTTTGTTTCTATAAATATTATGCATTCGAATTTTTATCTATTTCCATTTGCTGTTGTATCTTTTATCACATTTTACATATTTTGTGAAACAACAACAACATAAAAATAACAATAAAACATTGAAATAGGATTATGGTTAGGGGGGTGGGGTGGAACATGAAAGTGAGTGACTAGAAGAAGCATATATGTATAAGAGTATCTATCTATCTATCTATTTATCTTTTTATCTATCGATCGAGCGTGCGATCTATGATGATGATGATGTGCCTGCAAATGTTGTGAATACAAAATACGAATAATGGGAAAATGCAGATGATGATGAAGAATGCGAGTTCTTCAAGTGATTTGATTTGATTGAACTGACATGAAATGAAAGGGAATATTGAAAATGTTTTTTTTTTTTTTTAATTTTTTCTTTTTGGAGACAAAACTGAAAATGATAAATGACCAATTCTCAAAGTGTTGTAAACATTTATTGGAATAAATACATTTATTAGTTGGAAGTTTGTGAAATCGAAATTTATAAAAACCTTTTACAAAAAAACTAAAAATACATCAAACTTAAAGTAACGTACAACTTTTAAATACTTTAATTAATACATTTTTACCCTTTCGGAATGGTTCTTGATTGAAGAAATAAGTTTTTTAAGGGAGTTTAAAATTTTCTTTTACTTCGAAAATATTGTAGTATGAGCCGTTCGTCCGCAAAGACTCAATACAATTTAGGTCTCGGCTATCTATATGAAAATGAAGGCCAGTCCAAAAATTGCAATGCAATTGTCATCATTAAATCAATTTTTGATTAATTCTGGATGTATGAGGAGCAGGAGGAGGAGGTGGGACAATGTCTTGCGTATTTCGGAAACAAGTGTAATGATTTCGAAGAAAATTTTGACACTATAAGTGTCTGACTCATATTTGTCAATTATGTATATATAATTTTCAAGACCCACAGGATTACTAAACGGGGAACCTTCCATACAAACATAGGTTCAAAATCAAGTTCTTATTTGGAAAACTTTTTTGTTGTGTGTGTTATCCAATTGAAATTTGGACACTAAAATTGCCTGTTTAATATTTATCAATCATGTAAATTTCAAGACTATAGGATTATTAGCAGGTGTACCTTCCATACAAACATAGATTCAAAATCATGATCTTTTTTGGAAAACTTTTTTGTTTTTTGTCTTATTCAAATGAAATTTGGATATTAAAATTGCCTGACTAATATTTATCAACTGTGTAAATTTCAAGACCATAGGATTATTAGCAGGTGTACCTCCCATACAAACATAGATTCAAAATCATGATGTTATTTGGAAAACTTTTGTGATTTATGTTATATCCAACTGAAATTTAGACATTAAAATTGCCTGACTAGTATTTATCAATCATGTAAATTTCAAGATCCTGGGACTATTAGCAGGTGTACCTCCCATACAAACATTGGTTCAAAATCAAGTTCTTATTTGGAAAACTTTTTTGTTTTTTGTCTTATCCAACTGAAATTTGAACATTTAAATTGCCTTACTAATATTTATCAATCATGTAAATTTCAAGATCCTAGGATTATTAGCAGGTGTACCTCCCATACAAACATAGATTCAAAATCATGATCTTATTTGGAAAACTTTTTTTTTTTTTGTCATATCCAACTGAAGTTTGGATATTTAAATTGCCTGACTAATATTTATCAACTGTGTAAATTTCAAGACCATAGGATTATTAGCAGGTGTACCTCCCATACAAACATAGATTCAAAATCATGATCTTATTTGGAAAACTTTTTTGTTTTTTGTTATATCCAACTGAAATTCGGATATTAAAATTGCCTGACTAATATTTATCAGTCATGTAAATTTCAAGATCCTAGGATTATTGAATCGCATAGCTTTCATACAACAAACCAAAAGCAAAGTTCGGTCGTCTGCTACCACCAAGTCAACTTAAATCTACAATAATTTTGCATACCTAAAAAAGTATGTGGTTGTATGAATTAATAGTGGTCAGGGTTAGTACTTATAAATAAATAAAATTTGCATCAGATGGAAATGTTTGTACTTGCTGTTGTTGTTGTAAGTTTATCATTTGAGGAAATACATTCTGTTATTATCAGAGAAAGAGTTACATAAGTATGTATGTATATAAAATAACCTCACAAGGCCAACAGCGCATCAGCATCAGCATGATCATAATCTTAAGTCATACCTTTGACTTTTGAGAAATAGCCACCAAAAAAAGAAAGAATAAAATTCCAAAAATAATAGGCAAAATATCACGTCGTCGTCGTCGTCGTTGTCTAACATGTGTAAAAGTAATCATCATCAACTCACTCACTTCCATTGATAAACCAAAAACCAGCTAAACAGCAAGAAAATATTTGGGAAAATCAGTTGATTAAATAATCGGAAAATTACAATAAAATAATCGTACAATAAGTAAAAGTCACGTTCACGATTGTCTGAATTGAGTGAGTGAGTGAGTGAGTGAGTGAGTGAGTGAGTGAGTGAGTGAGTAAGTGAGTGAGTGAGTGAGTGAGTGAGTGGCTGTGTCCGTCAGTGTGTAAGTGATTCCCCCCTCCATTTGGAAATATTTTATATTGCATATAACATGATTTGATATGATAAACAGATAAACAGATAAATACATATGTATGTAGATACAATACAAACTGTGTTTGAGTTATTAAATTATGTATATTTTATATTATAGTAATTTCATTCATTCATTCATTTAATGAATTGAGGAAAATGGTACAAATTCATCAAGATTGGTGACAAAAGATTCTAATGCAATGCTCATAGATACATACATACATACATATGTACATATGTATATAGTATCTATATCTTCAAAGCAGTGAGTGAGTGTTCACTGTTTTTGTCATGCATGCGCATGCTGTGTGTGTATTTCTCTAACTTCTACAACTTTCATTTTCATTTGAGATACATTTGAGATACATATATACGTATATGTAGATACTTTAGATCATACTAACTAACTAACTAACCAAATGTAACGAACGAATGAACGAATGAATGAATGAAGAATGCATGTATCTGTGTATCTGTGTACTTATTTTGTATTGTATTTCTTTTGCATCGATCGATCGATTTGATGCGTGTTGGTTTTCTTTTCTTTTTTGTTTGTGTTTCACACAATTTGTTGTGGCATGTTAATCATATGTTGCCATTCGTTGTTGTTGTTGTTGTTGTTGTGTGTGCACACATTATTAAAATATAAACAGAACACAGATAGAGCAGCCAGGTAGAGCAGAAATGAGGGTCCCTGAAAGAATACTTATGTACATACATATGTATCTATGTATCTAAAGTTGTGTCTTAGGTGACGACTTGATTTGAGTTATGTTGTTAAATTTAAGTTTATTATATGGCACACACTCACACACACACACATATATACAAACCAACAACCATAGTTGCTTAAAAGCTTGTTAACAAAATGCTAATTGTGCTCATAAATATAAAGTTATAAAGAAACACAAAGACCATGATGAAGATGATGATGATGATGATGATGAAGAAAAATCTTGTTGTCACCTACTATTTTGAGTTTGTATTCAACTCACATCATCATCAACAACAACAACAACAACAACAACAGCAACATCATCATCATCATCATGATGTTCACCTTATAAACAAATGTATCTAGCATATGCATTATCTATCTAACTGTATCCATCCATCCATTGATCCCAACCAACCAACCAACACTCACACTGTTGATAGTGATAATTTATAAAGAATTCTATTATCTACTATAGAATTTCAAGTTCGAAATGAGGAAACAGTATAAATCTCTTGTGCTTTTAACTAAAAATAACTAAAATATCGGGACTGATGGCTCTGTTGGTTAATGGATATGATAACCGATAGCAAACGAAGCAACAACATTCAAAGAAATTCTTTGTAATTTCTTCCAACATACCTACGAGTACGACATAAGTTTTGTGATCATCATCATCATCATCATCATCTTCAGTAGAATAATGACTTTACTATCATTTATTTTTAATAAGAATAATTTCTTATGGCAAATTTAATAAAAACAAAAGATACAAAACAGACAGATAGATACTAAAGATGATATATACATATGTATTGTACGTGTATCTATGTATGTCTTTCGCTTAGAAATATAAATCTAGATATACTTATATATTTATAGTTGTACAGATATTTCCGGAAGTAGTACCAAGCTTTCAACTTTAGAAGAAATTATAAGTTTTTCCATATTCGGCTTAACTAAAAATAGTATCTTTCTCCATTCATTCATTCATTCATCCATTCGTGTGACAAACAACACAACACCCAAAAAAAGTGTGAAAAGTCATCGAAAAACAAAAAAACAAAAACAGAAAAAAAAAAAAGGAAGAAAGAATTAATAGATTTGAATTTGAGTTTGTATCTATTCATTGTGTGTTGTGTTGTTGTTGTTGTTGTAGATATAATTTTATTTATATTTTTTACATGTAAAGAAGTCATTTTGCATTCAAATTTGTCACTCTTTGACTGCTTTATTTTTTTGTATTTCAAAGTTAAAAAGGAAGTTTTGAAAATACAAAATAATGAAATTTCTTTTTTAAAATCATCTTTTTTTACACATTATTTCATATGCTTTATGTTTTCCTTTAACAAATCAGATAGATAGATAGATAGATAGATAGATATACAGAGATACACACATATATCTAACAAATATAGAATGAAAATTTAATTTTATGCGCGTATGGTTTTGGATTTGTTTTGGTTGGTTTTTGTTTTGTGGATGGAAGCTTAAAAAGTAACAAGGGCAGCCCAGCGCCCCAGCCAGCGGACCCCAGTGGCGGGCGGATGTTATGTTACTTATTGTTATTATTATTATTATTTGTTGTGGTTCTTCTTCTACTTTTTATTCTTGTTGATCTTAATGTTTTTCTTTTGTTTTTTTGTGGGTCTTTATTTGTTTTTTTTTTTTTTGTTGTTTATTTCATTATTTTGAAAATAAGACGCCACCACCATCACCGCCAACGCCACCGCCACCTCATAATTTTACAAAATTTTTAAGAAGTGCAACCATTTCCATTTTTATTTTCATAAATTGTAAATCGAAATCGAAATCGAAATTTTATTAACCTTCGAAATTGAAATGAGAAAAATCAATTGGTTTAGTGAGATTTCTTAGACTCTTCCTTCCTTTACACATAAAATTGGGAATCTGATGGTGGTGGATAGTAGAGATACAAAGTTATGATTGATAAATAGTTTAGATTTAATTGGCATTTGGCATTTGGCATTGTTAGTTTTGCAACTATTCAGGACTAAAGAAATGAAATTTCTAGTAGAACGGCTGGGGATACTCAACTCTCGGTTGATCAGAAGAATCTCTGGCTTAAACTATAAGTTTTTAATGAAAACTAATCCCTAGATGTATCATGCAATCCACTTTCGTTGTTTGGATTTTTTTTTTTTTTTTTTTTTTGCTTTTAGGGTTTGCAGTCCGTTTGTCTGTCCGCCCTCGGGCTCTTTCTCACGCACCGTGATAGGTAGAAAGTTAAAATTTTCACAGAATATGTAGTTCTATCCGGGCATCAGCATTAAATACTAAAAATAAAATATATTCAAAAATTTAAAGCGGTCCCCATACAAGAAACATATGGGTTTGTATGGGAGATATATGATCTAGTCACCCTACGATCTTGAAATTTACATGGTTGGTGGTAATGGATTAGATGGAACTTATAGTGTCGATTTCGAATTTCAGTTTGATCGGTCGACTAGGGAGGGTACGAGGTTACTATTCAAAACGTGCCACTCCACTGGGTGGGTGGAGTGGATTGTTGACAGTTGGTTTGGTTCTTGGTTTGATTAGTTAAGATCTCATTCAGATCCACTCTCTACTGTATTTCTGCAATGCAATTGAAAGAAAATTGAAAAAAAAAAGGTAAACTTATTCTACATATTGTATGTATAGTGAGAGTGGAGTGGACACAGAGAATTGGTGAGCAGAGAATAAAGTGTCCCATGTCATTTAAGTTGACTTGACACTTAAGAACTGACAACAAGAAGCGACAAGCATTTCAAATGATTATCATGGTGATGATGAAGATAATAATGATGATGATGATGATGTAGTTGATGAAATTAATGTCAAAAGTCCAATAACAAAAGAAGGCAGGCAGACAGAGGCAAATGAGAACTTAAATTGTTGATTAAGAAAAGAAAAGAAAAGAAAAAAAAGAAAACAAAATTACAAATACTGAAAATCCAACGTAATTGAGACTTCCTTTTTGTAGTATGTACTTATTTAAGTATCTATATACATACATATGTATGTATATGTGTATGTATGGTGAGAATGAGAAATATCAGAAAGCTAAGGAACTCAAATAAAGCCCCATAAATAAAGACCCATAAAGATGCAAATGCATAGAAAATTCCATGCACCCAAATACTCAGATTTCCATAAAAAAAATGGAACGAATTCCATTCTAAGGCCTGGTGGATGCAATACTTTCTTAAGTTCCGGAAAAATTGACAGTAAAACGAGTTATTAATCTTCAAACAAACTTACAGGAATCAGGCTCCCAGGAGATATTCAATTGCCAGCCGTCCTCCTCCTTCTTCTTCTTCTTCTTTCTTTCAGACACCACAATAGGCTATCAGGCCCATGTTTTATAATTTTCTTTTCTATGCTAAGAAAGGTTATTATAGCGAAGGGCCGCATTTAAGTATTCAATTATGATAGCAAGAGAGTGAGAGAGCGTGGGGGAGTGGTGGCAGTTAAGAGCACCCCAACTCAACAAAAGAAAAATTAAATGAGAAAATTCAATTAGTTGAGATGATGATGATGGGCAACGATGACGACCAAAAATGAATAAAATGCGTGCGTGACAATATTATGCACCAATTGTTATTGTTTTTGTTACTCTTTTCCCCTCCACCGCCTTTTGTAAGCATTTCTTATTTTTATGCAATACAAAAATTAAATATATAAAACAAATTATGACAAAACAATCACAGTCATGTGCAACATAAAAAAAAAAACAATAAAACCAAACTGACTGCAAAGAAAGAAATTACAAACAAAAAAAAAAAGAATAATGGCAACAACCAGCCAACATTAAGTACCATATTTTATTATCATCTACACCAGTGATTTTTAAACTGTGGTCCGCGAAACGCTTCCCATGGGCTCAGCAAATATTTTTTACTAAAAAACAAAAATCCTTGCAACTGAAACTAGAACAGAAAACTAATACTTTCGACTTCTTTCTGGTTGCTTTTTGGCCAAGCAACAGTCAAAAATCAATAAATCTTACCAAATTGGGGTTTGTGCCTATATTCATTTTTATTTATTGTCAAGCGACAATTTTGTTTTTATAATAAAACATATGTATGTATGAAATTGTGATAAAGTCGCCATCAGCGGATATGATTATGATAAACAAAATAACATAGAATCGAATCGCATGCAGAAAACAGAAGAAACAATAAAAAAAAATAACAATAAAAAGAAAAATAAACAAAGTCTGAGTCTGAGTCTGAAAATTGATCTGAAAGTCTTGAGGCTTCGATTCAATTCTATTTAAACTTAAATTGATATCTGCTTTCTGCCATATAAGATTACAGTTTTTGTTTAGTCTTAAAGTCAGGAACAGGCACAAGTGTTTACAGAACTTTGATCGACATATGTTTTTGTATATGATAGTTGTGATTATTTATAATTTTATTATTATTTTTCATTTAATGAGAAATTGTCTGACTAAGCAAGCGAAACTTAAAACTTTATTTTTCCATGTAAATATTTGTTTAAAGCAAAGAGAACTTTATTGTATTATATCAATAGACAAATTACTCAAAATGTGTCCAACCAACTTAGGCAACCGTGTATCAAACTGATGATGATGATGATGAAGGGAAAATGTTAAAAAAATAAATGAAAACTAGAATCTTCGACTATGCCGGGATTTGTATGGGAGAGAGGTACCCTCCTTAGTGGTTCGATTCGACTAGTTCCCATAAATGACTTGCGCCTATCTTGAAAACTAATAGTATGTCCAAGTTTCAGTTCTATAAGACAAAAAACAAAAATATTTTTCTAATAAGAACATGAATTCAAATGGTCGGTTTGTATGGGAGGTATCACCCCAAGTGGACCGATTCGGCTGGTTCCAACAAATGTACTGCGCCTATCTTGGAAACTAATAGTG
The DNA here is from genome assembly GCA_037043295.1 of Amiota minor. Classification (NCBI taxonomy): domain Eukaryota; kingdom Metazoa; phylum Arthropoda; class Insecta; order Diptera; family Drosophilidae; genus Amiota; species Amiota minor. The sequence continues at coordinate 124,727 of JBAMAW010000991.1, forward strand.
TCTAAATTTCAGTTCAATAGAACAAGCAACAAAAAAGTTTTTCAAATAAGAACCTGAATTTTAATTAAGATTTGTATGGGAGGTACCCTCCCTAGTGGTCCGATCAAACTAAAATTTCGACAATATAAGTTTCTAATCTATTTTCACCAACCAAGCAAATTTCAAGATCTTGGGGTTACTCGATCTTATAGCTCCCATACAAACCTATATGTTTCTTGTACGGGGACCCCTATAAGTTTTTGAATATATTTTAGTTTTAGTAAATGATTCTGTTGCCCGGATAGGACTACACATTCTGTGAAAATATCAACTTTCTAGCTATTACGGTTCATGAGATACGGCCCGAGGACGGACAGAAATTCCTGGATATGTTTCTGTTTTATGTGGCAAGAGACCTTTAGATTTTGGATGGGATCTGCAAAAGTATCTTCTTCAAGATAGAAGGAGTACATGAGCGGATTACATGCATACATACATACATACATACATATGTACATGAACAATATAAGTTTAAGAACCCCTAGTCTACACAAAAGACATTTGATACAAAATGTGCTTTTATAGAAGGAGAAATGTTGCTGCTACTGCTGCTGCTGCTGCTGCTGGCTGTTGGTGATGTTAAATATTTGCGATCGCAAAAATAACAAAAGAAAAGCAAAAACAATAGAGCAAAAAACAAAGACGGACATAAAATGGGTTGCATTGGCGAGGTAAATAGTAAAAAGTGCAGTAGAGAGCAGTGCGATCTGATGCGTATGTTGCTACTGCTGTTGGATGGTTGTTTAGTGGTTGATGCATACGAATGCGATCGATCCATCATGCAGCTGTATTTATGTGCGATGAGTATGTGGATATGTAAAAGATGTGGAGCGACCGACGGCTGTTGAGATGCTTATTATGGCTGGCAAACAGAGAATGGCAGACAGACAGACAGACAGACAGACAGACATACATACAAGGCAACTAACAGACAACAGCATGTGAATGGCTGGTTGAGTTTTGTCTTTGGGTGGATTTGAAGTCAGAGTATTGTTATTGTTGTTTTTGTTGACAAACAGTTGAACTCCTCTGGGTAGTCTAGTCAGTTGTCTGGAGTGGTGGTGTAGTGAATGCCACGTCGTAGTAAAGCCAATGATGGCGACAAAACGCGCCTTAAACTAAACGCAGCAGCAGCAACAGCAGACAAAAAACACATTTTAATGCTGCTCGTCATTGTCTTTCGCTTGTTTTTTTTTTTTCTTTTCAAATAAAAATAAGGTAGTTTATATATAAACACATACACACACACTCTTAGTCTACTTAACACCCCACAACATAATAACCACTCCTCCAACTCCCTTTTGTCTTGCAATTAAATATTATTCCATTAAATGATTTGATTTGTTAATCTTTTGTGTGCTTTAAAAGGCAAAGGCAAAAGCAAAACAACAAACGAAAAATGAAGGCCAAAAAAGTCAAGTTTGCATGCATGATCATGTCCACATACTAAGACGACAACAACAACAACAACAACAATAACAGCAACAACGCAGGTGTTTTTATTATTATTGGCCAACACACGCACGCAAATGCAAATATGATTGTCGTCTTCGTGAGTCGTTGTAGCCGCAATCCACAATTGTCGCAATAACAAAAGGAGCAGCATAAATAATATTGTATTTGGTGTGATTGTTGTTTTTTACTATGTTGTTGTTGTTGTTGTTACGATTACAATCGCAAATTGAACCAACAACGACGAACGATCAACCAACCGAACAACGACCGGCAAACGACCAATGATCCATCTGATCGTTTCTTTGAGTTATAAAAAAAATTATTGTACTCACTCAATTGTTTGTTGTCTTCGTCGTTTGCGTCGTATGAGTCAATTGCTTGTTACGTGTGTGTGTGTGTGTGTGTGTGTGTATTGTAACAAGTTAATTATTTTATTATGAGTATAATTAAATAAAAATAACAGTAACAATCACACAATCCGTCAGTAGTATAATACAATAACAATAACAACAGAATCAATTTATTTACTGCTTGCTTTATTGCAAATAAAACAAAAAAAAAATGCTAAATGAGAAAATTGCATTTCTTTGCTTGATTTCCTTCTTTTGTCGTTTGTCGTTTGTCTTTCGTGTTGTACAATATTTAGTGTGTAAAATAATCTTTTACTAATAAAGGGGAGCAATCAATTATTATGTATGTATGTGTATGTGTGTGTGTGTGCGTTGGATTGTGAGAGATGCAAAATGAGCATAAAAATTGTCTATTATTTCTCTTTATTGACTTCTGCATACATAAGAAACCAAATGAAATGATTTGATTTGATGATGATTACAATGGCAAGCAAGTGTCGAGCGTAAGCCAAGTGAACTCTCCCACCGACTCTCCCACTCAATCATTCACCACTCTCTTGTATCGTGTGTGTTACTTGCATATGTATGTATGTACGTAGTACTATGTAAATGCTCGTATGGAATATTCACACTTGCAGCAAGAAACTGACTGATAAAAGTCACAAGTGCAAAGAGCAATAACATGAATTGAACATAAAAAACACTAAAGAAAGACCAACAGGGAGAGACTGTATGACAGACAAGCAGACTGAAGATCGAGTCTCACTCAGGCGGATGGGACGAACAGTGAGAATATTAAGTTTAAGTGCAGAGCGGAAAGCGGAAAGCGGAGCAAGCAGTCAGGCAATCATTATGAAATGTAAGTCAAGCGTGTAAACAAAAAGCTTTACTACTTGCCTTGCCTTGCCTTGCCTCGCCTCGCTCGCCACTTATTGTTCTTGTTGTTTTCGGAATTGTGATTGTGTTTCTGGATTCGTCCGTCCGTCCGTCCATCTGTCCATCGTACAATTGTCGCGCAGACAACGACGAAGAACAACTGAAGAACCTTTGAACGAACGATAAGTTTGTGTATTTATGGACCAGTGGTGGGTTTTGACCAGTGAAGGGGCCTCATTGGAATTCATGTTTAGAATCGTCGTATCTAAGGGTGCCAACTCTAACCTATTATCTTGGTTCCTTTTCCCTTTTGCATAATATTGGAACCCTAAAGTTGTCTATAGGAAAACGAACCTATGTTATAATATAGACATGAAGTCATAAAAAAAAAATAACACCATTAGAGAGAGAAGAGCACAAATTGAAGTTTAAATAGTAGTCTCGTTTCGTCTCGTCTCTCTGTTGTAAATGGAAACAATTGCAAAAACAAGATATGTAGTTCAAAAAGCCAACGGTATATTTGTCCACATCATCATCATCATCATCATCATCAATAACAACAATAACATTATGATCATCTATGCAAAGTTTACTGTACATAATATTCCTCATTCATATAATCATAACAACTCGTGTATAATGAAATGATGTAGTGCAAAAAAAAAAAAAAAAACCATGTAAAATGAATTGAATTTCAAATAAAGTGGAAGAATGCACAAGTACGACTATGTATGCTAAATAAAGATTTCCAGAAGAATGGGGTTGGGGTTCTGTGCTCTTCATTCGGATGATTAAAATTGTTCTAAGTGAAAAAAATCAAAGTCTCTTAAATGCATCCATCCAATCCATATCCAATCTCCATCAGCATCACCAGTTGGTAACATTTGGTTTTAGTTTTTTATACGTCAGGACAGGATTAAAGAAATGGGGGCCTGCAATTCTACCAATGACAACAAATGTTCAATGCTCCTTAAATAAACAAAACATTGCATCACAATAATATTTGCATTTCAGGATGTGTTTGTTGTTCTTCTATTACACACACACACACACACACACATACTACATTATGGTATATTTATATACATACATTAGTTCATGTTATCTCCAAAATTGTCATATAAATACATACATATATGTAAACAGGTTTACTTCGACTATTCCGAACTTGTCATACTCTTCACGTACTGTGATTGAGCATACAAAGTCACTACACACAGAGCATTGCAACACTCACCCAAAATATACAATATTTGTTACGATCCAATAACCTTGGGGTCTTGAAATTTACATGATTGGTGAATATGGATCAGACACTTATAGTATCCAAATTTCAGATCGTGAATACAAAATACAAAGAAGTTTTTCTAATAAGAGTCTAAATTTGAATTTGGAAAAAAAAAACTTTTTCTAACAAGAGTTTTTTTTTTTTTTTTTTTTTTTTTTGAGCTATACGATCCAGTAACCTAGGGTCTGTCTTGAAATTTACATGGTTGATGAAGATGGAGTAGATAATTATATGTGTTCAAAATTCGAAACGAGGAAGAACGTGAATTTCAATGGGAATGGGAGGAGGTACCCCCCTTAGTGGTCCGATTCAGCTGATTCCAACAAATTTACAGCGTCTTTATAAAAAAAATTTCTTTTCTTTAGCTCAAAAACTGAGGGACTAGTTTGCATACATATGTATGTATGTATGTATTTTCATACAGATGGACAGAGGGACATAGCTTAATCAACTTGCCTCGTCGAGAGCTGATCAAGAATATATGTTCTTATGTATATATTATTGTATAACAAACTTAAAATACAAAATACACTGCTTGAAAATCCAATAATTCAAAATAAATCGTATTTCTTTTGTTTTTTTTTTTTTTATTTCTAGTTACCCCAAGTGCTTGGAAATAATTTTGAGATCCCGCCCGGTGTGAATTCTGTTCTTATAAACTTGGCAGCAAACACTAGATTCGAATTACGTAGTGGACTTTTCCATAAGAATATCGTAAATAGTTTTATTATTGAAGGTGTCAAGGCTAATGATCAAGTCGAATTCGCCCAGAATGCATTCCTTGGCAACAAAGGTGGTTACCCGGATATAAGGATTAACAATGTGAAAAATGTGTTCATACGTCAAAATGCTTTCTCGGGTATGCTATTGTGATATGTAGTACATATGTCTTAGTATTATCTTATATATAATGATTTTTTAAAATTTTGTGTAATTTAAGCTGGTGAAATAAAGTTTACTGTTCAGAATTGTGTTACCTTGAATTTATATACGGATGCATTTACCAATGTGAATATGACGGGCAATTTCAATGAGATACAAGATATGAGCATCGAAGAGAAAGCTTTCAATTCGGCACATGCAAAGGTGAGTAAGAATACGAGATTTACGATAAATATCTACTACTATAAATTGTATATATGTGTATTTATTTTTACTCTACTATATAGTTACGAATTGAAAATACTGGCATAGCTGAGATAACGCGCTTTGAGGCTTCCGTACATGAAATTCGTTTTATCAATTGCTTCATTGGAATAATTAGACGTTATACTTTCGATGTGACCAATATAAATTACATTGTTTTTGAGAATTGTCGTATTGAAACAATTGAGACACGTGCGATCACCGATAAACTGCATAGTGATCATGTTTCGATAACAAATGCTGTCATTGGTGTAATCGATAGTGAAGCAATCTATGGAAGTGGCATATCTGAATTGTTATTGACCAATAATAGGTAAATACAATTTGTTTGATTGATTTGTCATTATACTACATACATATATTGATTTGCATTTTTTTTTTTTGTTTCCGTAGTATAACATTGATCAATGATAAAGCAATATCGGTCCATAGTGTGAATGTGACAATCGCCCAAAATGAAATCAAGCATTTAGGTAATGATTGGCTCACAGTGAAGGATTGGGCCAAAATCGTTGTGGAAAAAAACAAATTTGGGACATTCGGAAATATGGCATTGCAATTACCACAGCACCCGGCCGTTTGTAGTTTCAGTAGCAATTCGTTAACTGATCCTCAACCAGGCAGTTTGAATATCAGCAATTGTCGCATACATGAGATTTCTGTAAAGAAACCATGCACTTGCAATTTGCAATGGTTGTATGATCTGTCCGATCATGATCTAAGATCGGAGATCTATTGCACGGTGGACAGCACATTGCAATATTGCTTCAATGCCACCTCGTTTAATACCCTGAAATATGTGAGCGAAGTGTGCGATGAGACAAAGGTGACGTTGGATTGCGGCGCTAATGGTAGAATCAAGAAGGTCGATGGTCGTTTCTTTACACCCGAAGAATTAGCACAGCTTTACAATACTAAATGGCCAATTATGCTCGCAACATTGGCCATAATTTGTGGAATTTTAATGGTATTGATTGCCGCCATGGTCTTAACTTACTATTTGCGCCGTCAGCCTGAAAGACAAGGAATGACCTTCAACGATGCCACCAGCAATACATTTAGTAATCAAGCCTTAGAGAATGCAAGCAACACCGGCACCATCACCCCCAGCACCATCAGCCGTAGCTTCAACAGCACCAAATCCACACACATCCATAAATTTACATCGGAGGATCGTGTGCAAATATACCAGACTTTGGATTTGATGAGCGAGAAATATCCAGAAATTTATAAGGCGATAAAGAATCGTGTCAGGATATTGCTCCGCAGGGACTTGAGTGAAAGGAGATGTGTCAATCTTATAACACAGATTGTAACCATAGTGGGCCGTGCTCATGATACCAGTAATGATTTTGTTGAATTCGATCGTGTCTTGACCCAGCATTTGCAACAACGCACTCCGAGCGCACCACCAATTGATCCCATTTATACCGAACCGGGCTGCCTTCGTCCTGATCAAAGGCAAAGTAGTTTGGAGGAAATTATCAGCATCAATACTACTGGATCACCTTTGGTTTCACCTTTAACAGATGGTGGCGATTTTTATTCTAGTTCCGTTGTCTTGAATTTACCAAAATTTAGAAATGATAATGGATGCAATCTACCATTACCAGCATTAGCTGTCGCTCCTAGTAAATTGGCTCCTCCTAATGACAACTGCAACGGCACCAGCACCGGCAATGTCATCAACAATGCTAATGCCAATGCCAATGCTAATGCTAATGCTAATGGCAATAACATGATTGGAAACCTTGGAATGTTAGGAAGAAACTTACCACCCGAGCATATTTATGCGGAGCCAAGTTGTGCCCAGCAACCTTTGTTACGCAATGAATATGCATCGCCAGCTGATCGTCATTTAGAATCAATGGATGTATATTCCGAACCAATTAACGATCGAGGTAATTACCATCATATGTACTAAAGTCATGATGATGATGATGATGATGATGATGAGAGGAGGGTTTTTCGATCGGTCTGATCTATAAGATTGCAGATTTTATAATCGTATATGATTCAATTTCAGTCAGTCAATCAATCACACTCTGACTGAGTCAGTCAGTCAATCAGTCAGTCAGTCAATCAATCAGTCAGTCAGTCAGTCAGTTAGTTAGTTAGTTAGTCAGAGGTAATCAGAATTGAGAGACGACAGAACAGTTGAACGAACGAACGAAAGAAAAAAAAAAAAAAAAGAAAGGAGGTGCAAGATAAAGAGATGAAGACAAGGAGAATATAAATACAAAAAAAAAAAAAACATTATAATAATAATTATTATTATTATTTATATAAATATGTATATAGTAGATGGTTTTTGTAGTAACAATGAATGTGGGTGGATGTAACTGAGAGATGAGAAAGAATGATTTTGTTATGATGGAGGACGACGACGAGACTCATTTCCTTTTCGTTTTTTTCTTTTTTTTTTTTATGGGCTGTGAATGCAAATCTTTTGTGTAAATATATTTCTTTGAGTTGAGTTCAGTTCAGTTGAGTCGAGTCGAGTCGAGTCGCATTGAATTGAATTGAGTTGGGCTCGAATTGATCTAATCCATTGGATGATCATGATCATAATAATATAATAATCACCTAATCAGTAATGGTGATTATGATGATGGAATTTTGAATTTAATTTGATTTTTGTTTGTTTCGTTTTTTTTTTTTTTTTTTTGTGATTCAATTGAATTGAATTGAAAAATTTATAAATTAGTCTTTTTTTTTTTTATTTTAAGAATATGAAAAATGAATTTAATTTAATTTTTGTTTTCTTTGTAATTAAAACAACAAACATTTAGTATTTTGAAATCGCTAATTAATTTTAATGTTTTAGTTTTAAAGTAAAAAACTATAAATAATCTTTCATTTTTTTTTATGGATTTTCTTTAACATAAAATTAGCAAAAAAAAATAAACTGCTTCTTTCAAATCTTTCAAATCGTAATACATAGATACATATGTATATGTATTGTATTTGTATTTGTATTCTATATATAATAAGTAGTTACACACACACACACACACACACACACACATACACAAAACAGAAACAGAAACAAAAACTGCACTTTCAAGAAAATGGAATTTTTTTGGCACAAATTGTTTAATTAAATTTAAATTTAGTAATAAATTAAATTAAATAATATTAATATTAATCGTAAAATTATTTATTTTTTATAAGAAATTGATAATTTTATATGGTAGACTAGATAAAAAAAAAAAAAAAAAATATGATAAATGAAATTATAAAAATATTCAAAAATAAAATCAACACAAAAATACACAACAAAATTACAAAACAAAAACAAAACAAAACCAACAACATGCTTATTGTTACTCACTTAATCACTCGCTCATTCACTCATTCACTCACTCACTCACTATCTGTTTGTCTGTCTGGATCTATCCATTGATCGATCTTTATTTACAATATATGTTACAATTCAAATCTATTGGGAGTACAAAATAATTCGGTCCGTTTTTCAAAGTGTTCAAAAAAAGTGTTTTTATTTTTTTTTTTTATTGAAAAAAATAAAAAAAATACATCATTCAAAGTATTGTCCGCCGGAAGCGACTACTTTTTCCCGTCACTCTGGTAATTTTCGTATACCGAATCTCTAAAAAATGAGTCCTCTCTGGCCTCAATCCAATCATCCAATATTGATCGATCAATTGATTCTAAATTATTGAATTTCATTTATAGAAAATGCACCGCAAACTTAGTTTCTCTTTGTATTTTGTCTATATACATATGGTATCTATATACTGTAGATTAAACAATTGATGGACTACACTCTCACTATAGTATACTAGATCCACTCATTCATACATATAAACATACACGTAGGTCGAACATAGATGAGTGGGAAAAAGGATTCATCAAAACATCAACCATAAATTTAAAAAGAAAAATTTTTTTCTTCATCATTGATGTAAACTCATACATTCATACATACATACATACATACAATATACATACATATGTACATACTTATATAGTCATATGTATGTAGTATGAAGTGTAACATAATTTGTGTCTAATATCTAATCTTTTGCCTTAAACTCTTTTAGTTTAGTTTCAATTGGAATTAGAGTTAGAAAACAAAATAAACATTCATACCCTCATCATATTCGCTGCTTTACCATTCACTACACTATATGTTCTGTATCATTCTGTTTCCTTGTCTTGTTCTTATCTCATTTACATATGTTGCAGCAACCAATAATCAAGGCCCACCACCATATGAAATTGCCACAGCTCGTGTAGCTGGTGTAACCAAAATACCACCTCAACCTGCAAAAAAACCACAAAGACAACAGCACTTGCCCCAATATGCCATACCGAAATCTCGTAACAACTTGACTGACTTGCCGCGTAAAAGCCTTGTTAGTAGCTGTGGTGCAATTACCATTGGTGGCCCTCGTCCTGGTCCCTCGACTGCTGGTGCTGTTGGCATTGGTGGTCGTCGTCCTTGGCCCTCTACTGCTGGTGCTGCTACTTCTAACGCTTCTGCTGTTAATGACGCTGCTATTGATGATACCCTTTCTGCTGTTCTTGACGCTGCTATTGATGATGCCCTTGCTGCTAAAATGGATGAACCTAAAAAATCGGCTAATAAAATTGATACTGCTCACGCTATTGCCAATGCTGATGAAGCTAATAATAAAGCTGATGATTATTATGATGATGATGAATATTTCTCTCAATATTCCGACAGTGAACCCGAAACTTCGGATGTACCCATATCAAATGTTCGCCGTATGGCCTTGGCTTTTCAAGTTAATACCCAACGTAAATTTCAACCTAAACGCAAGCCAATTGTCACTGGCCGTGTTTTCCCAGAATTCAAATATCATATCGACGACAATGCTGCTGCTGGTCCATCGAATACTGATAACAAGGCTAGTGGTAGTCGATTCACTGTCACTCCAGTCGTTACCGAAGACCCAATAGAATTGGCTGATAAAGTTGAAGAGGATACCAAAGCCTCAGAAAATTCTGGTGGTGGTAGTGCTGAGGCTGTTCAAGACGGTGACAAGAACAAACATGCCGACGCCTAAAAGATGGCAACACAAATGGGGTATTTTATGGGCGGTTATACTGATTCCATCTATTGTATATTCATTCCCCCATGTGCCCCATCAAACCAAAACAACTGAGAAAACCAAGAAACAATCAGGGGATGATAAAAGGAAGGAAAAAAAATCTTGACGAAGTTGGAGAACTGAAAAATAGAAAGAAGAATGAAAAGTTGAAGGTTGAAGGTTTTCTCTTTTGTTTTAAGACATAAATTGGCAATTGATAGACAATCGACATTAGATTTAGATACTATAAACAACACATAATTGTGATTGCAATTTAAAAAATTGAAGAAAACTAAGAAAAAAAAAATTAGATTTTAGATAAAATGGATTTTTATTGCGAATAAGTTTAAATTTATTTATTAAGAAAAAGGAATGGAATAGAGAGTCGGAAAAGGAAAAGGAAAGGGAAACGGAACATGAACATGAAACATGAAACCATTGAAGTGAGAATTAATTAACCAATAATTAAAGGAGTGAGCATAAAAAAAGTTGAAGGATTCAGAGTGAGAAATATAGAGATAGAGAGGGACACACACTAACACATACACATACAGAGAGAGGGGGGAAGTCAATAATTAAAAGAAAAAGCATAAAAAAAGTTGAAGGATTCAGAGTGAGAAATATAGAGATAGAGAGGGATATACACAGAAACATACACATACAGAGAGGGGGGGGAGAGTCAATAATTAAAGGAGAGAGCATAAAAAAAGTTAAAGGATTCAGAGGGAGAAATATAGAGATAGAGAGGGACATACACAGAAACATACACATACAGAGAGGGGGGGGAGAGTCAATAATTAAAGGAGAGAGCATAAAAAAAGTTGAAGGATTCATAGTGAGAAATATAGAGATAGAGAGGGACGTACACAGAAATATACACATACAGAGAGGGGGGAGAGTCAATAATTAAAGGAGAGAGCATAAAAAAAAGTTGAAGGATTCAGAGTGAGAAATATAGAGATAGAGAGGGACATACACACCAACATACAGAGAGGGGGGGGGAGAGTCAATAATTAAAGGAGAGAGCATAAAAAAAAGTTGAAGGATTCAGGGTGAGAAATATAGAGATAGAGAGGTGGGACACACAGACACATACAGAGAGGGGGGAGAGTCAATTTAGTTTTTTAAGAAATGCGAACCAAAATGGTATTTTTTTTTTTAAGTGTTAAATGTTTTGTTTTTTTTTTAATAATTTATTACATTTTTTTTTTTTATTAATTATTTTTAAAGTGAGGGGTGGGCAAAGAGAGACAGAGAGATGTATGTTTGCAAGCAAAAAGGAAGCGCACAGCGCACACTGCACGAGTTAATGAGCAGCAACTAAGAAAACAAGTTCCTCAACATAGACACAAGTATAAGATGATTTTCCCTATACGCGTGCATATATACTTATCTACATATATAATAATAATATACTCATACATATATAAAAAGAAACCAAAACAATGACAAAGTGACAAAGTCACAAAATCAAAGTATCTCAAAAAGGAAAATGTGACTATGATGGGAAAGCATTTAAAACTTATAATAAACAGAAAGAGAATCTGTGAAACATATTTATAACAAAATCTTTTACCTTCCAACATATTTATATGTAAATATATATATATATATATTCAGATACATATATAATTATCACACTTATGCACTTATATGCTTACCCACATATATACTTATGCACTTATGCACATATATACTTATCTACATGTATAATAATATACTCATACATATATAGAAAAAATCAAAACAATGACAAAGTCACAAAATCAAAGTATCTCAAAAAAGAAAGTTTCACTATGATGAGAAAGTATTTAAAACTTATAGTAAACATAAAGAGAATCTTTATTAAACATACTTCTGAACATTCACTATATACAATATATACTTACACATACATAAACACATTCAATATACTCGTACAAACCAATTTTTTTTTTGATTTTTTCTTTAAAAAATTTCTTATGATTTTTCTTATCAATCGATCAATTTCAAATCACAATTACAATACAACTATAAATACAATATACTTTTTCATTTAGTTTTATTATACATACAGTGAAATTCTCTTACTTTCTGTGTTGCCATAAATGGAAGAGGGTTCAGTACACAAATTGTAATGTCTTTTTTATAATTTAGCTTCCTAAAATGTAAAATGTAGCAAAACACGTAGTATCATCAAGTTATTCAATCCATCTATCTACTATATACATCCAATCCAATCCAATCCAATCCAATCCAATCAATCCAATCCAATCCAATCCAATCAATCCAATTCATCCATCCATTCGTTGCCATTCCATTTGAATTGTAATTAAGAGATGTTAACACAAATATTAAAGGCTTTTCTAACTTTTATTAGACAAAAAACAAAAAAAAAAGAAGAAAAACCGACAGAAGACTGAAGACAGAAGTAAGTTGGGCATTTAAATTTACAAATATATAATAAATAGATGAGATGAGATGAGATCAGATCAGATCAGATGAGATGATTTAGAAGGAACCAAGACCAATGAAGTGAGTTGTTTGGTGAGTCCTGTCCTACATTTCGCAAGGAAGCAAGATCGAAAGTAAGGGGGTCCGGTCCCCGTTCCCGAAATGAGAGACAGAGAATTCATTGTATGTATTTACTATGCTTTTGAATGATCTGTATATGTATTTATTGTCTTTATTTTCCCAATATTTTTAACGTAAATTTTATTAATTAATATTTTCTTTTCCTTTTTATATTATTTCAGTTTTCATTGTTCAGTTTTTATTAAATTGGTTTTTCCATTAAAATTTTGCAATTGCACATTTCACATAAAATGAAGAAAATGAAAATGAAAACCTTTGACAAACACAAAAAAAAAACGCAAATAACAACAACAACAACAACAACAACAATAATAACAATAACAACAATTCAAATAAAACATAAATTGCAATAGAACAATAAATAAATATTTATTATCCAGTTCTTTATTAATATAAGTACATACATGGGATTAATCCCAATGAAACTTTTAATATTTTTACTATTATTCCTTATCTCACTATTTTATAAGAACCAAGAATGAATTGTCGAAAGATTGTCAATTGCCAACAATTATAAAAAAGAACGTTATCTTCGAAGATCTACCGAAGAAGAATTACTCTTCACGGGATTTGTATGGTAGGTAGAAACCTCCTTTGTGGTCCGATTCGGCTGGTTCCAACAATCTTGGAAACTGATAGTGTCCAAGTTTCAGTTCGATAGGACAGAAAACAAAAAAGGTTTTTCTAATAAGAGCAAAAATTCAAATGGGGGTTGGTTTGTATGGTAGCTAGGTAGCCTCCTTTGTGGTCCGATTCGAGTTTTTCTAATAGCATGCATTCAAATGGGGGTTAGTTTCCTAAGGGTCCGATTCGAGTGGTTCCGACAAATATACTGTGTATGGTAAAATTACTTAATCAATTCGTCTAATCGAGCTGATCAAGAATATACATATACTTTATGTGTTTTTTTTTTTTTTTGTCTCCTTGCAAACTTCATAACAAACTTATAATACTACTAATACTCCCGTGAAGAATATAAATATCTATATTTAAATTTTTTTCAATTTCTATATCTATATCAATAAAAAAAAAACCCTGGGAAACCGAAAATTGTTGGTGCTTTTTGTTTTATTTATTTTCTTACAGTTTATTGAAAATATAGTCAACGGGAACGAAGATGTCTAAGCTAACTGAAGATACAATATATGGTAATCACTAAAATACACCACACCTAGAAATCCTTATACAGAATTTTAGGCGATTGAACTGTTACCTATTCAATTGACCATTTTTTTTTTTTATTTTTTGATTGAAATATTTTTTCATTGATTCAAATTACAAAAACGTGTAGAAATAATAAAAATTTTAGAATCCATTCACTTTAACTCGATGTGGCTACTATTTGCTTTGACTATGGTGTACCAGAGGGTGTAAGGTCCGGGCTATACGGTGTATGCATCAAAACTTCTCAACCAAGTTTCGTCAATTTGTTCCGGGTCATCAAAGATGTATGTGGCCTAGCATTGTCATGATGGTAGACAACTCCCTCTCTGTTGGTCAATTCTGGTCGCTCTTTCTTGATTGCTTCATTGAAACGGTCGAGTTATGCACAATAGAGGACCGAATTAACCGTTTCGCCACGTTATAGCACCTCCTCATAATAGACAATTCCCTTCCAGTCTCACCAAACACTTAACATAACATTGTTTGCCGTCAATCCAGGCTTTCGTCGTTTGTGGAATATCACCGGCCTTTGCCCATGATCGTTTGCATTGGATATTCTCGTATTTAATCGATTTTTCAGCGCCCGTAATGATTCGCTTCAAAAATAATTCCATTTCATTACGTTTCAGTACTGTTTCACTGATGGTTATTCGGTCAATTAAATTTCTTTGATCTAATTTATGTGGCATCCAAACATCGAGCTTCATTAAGAAGCCTGCTCTTTTTAGATGATTCCAAACTGTGATATGGTAGATGTTTTGTGTCAAACACGTGTTCGTTTAATACAATCAGATTAGTGTTGCTAGATCTATGGAAATACTACATATTAGATTTATTAGTTCAATCGGTCCAAAAATGAATGCTCGATTCGCATATCTTAAAAAAATGTTTGGCAAGTGGATTGTAATAATTGGTTTCTTTAGATCTCTATATGAAGAGTATAACCTCTTCCAGTAATCTGGGAACTCTGGCCTTCGGGTAGAGTGTCTTTCTATAATGGTGCGAAATCAGTTTGCAGTGTCAAGCTCATGCTCGTATAATCATACATTTTTTTTTGAGATATATAGACAGATATGATGAAAACATTTTTTTCGATTTTTCTTTGAATCCCTTCCAAATAATAGGTTTCCTCAAGGTCCTCAAAATTGGTGTTTGTTTAAGTGATGATCTCTTAACGTCGAGCCATTTCTTTAGGTTTGAAAACAGGAAACAGTTGCAGCAGAGGGATAAATTTGGAGAATATGCTGAATGGGGTAGCCGCTCGTAGCTTAATTTATGGATTTTCCACATGGCGACTATGCACGCGTATTGTTAGAGTGGAAAAGCACTTATTTCTTCACCAAATGCGGTCATTTTTGTTTCAAATCAATGTCGAATCTGTCCAACAGCTCTGAACAATATTCTTTGATGATTGTTTTACCTTTTTAAAGGTATGATTTGATGTGAATGAGATGCATCGTACATCCCAAAAAACTTTTGCCGACAAACCCACCTTGGCCTTCCTTGGTGTACGTTCACCTGGAGAAGACCACTGCTTTGACTGTTCGTTGGTCTCTGGTGTATTGTGATGGATCAATGTTTCGTCGATGGTGCAAAAACTTCTGATTGCGGTTTTCTTTGAAGTAACCACACAATTGCGCTGTGAGAAATTGTGGCAGACATCGGCGGATAGCTTTTTCATGTCCAAATATTCTTGTAAAATGTGTTTACTCGCTCAATTGAGATGACTACAGTCTCAGCAACCTCACGCACTTTACATTTCCGATCGTCCAATATCATTTCATTTGCCTCTTTTCGGCAAGCTGAACGTTCGGTGACACTTGTGTCACTAGTACTGACCACGACGAATTCAGTAAACATCTTCTAAACCATTGAAATTGATGGTGCACAGTTCCCATAGTATTTATCAAGCCTTTCCTTGGTTTCGGTGATGGTTTCATTTTACACAAAAATAAAATGAGCTCAAAAAAATTCACATTTTTTGGCTATTTTCAAATATTTGTAAAATGTTATGCCTAAAAGTATGCAGTCAATTTTGTTTTTATAAAAATGAAGACAACCTCGTAGCGACACCTTTCACTCACTGTGTTCAAAGGCTCATAACTCGAGAACCATTTAACCGATTGGAACGATCCTTTTACTAATGGAAAATTCATGATCATCATTTGAAGTAAACTATTGTTTTTTTTTTTTTATTTATTAGAATTTATATAGGAAATATGTGTGTTATTTAAATAAAAGCAAATGCTGTTAGTTTCAATTGATGTTTTGGGATCCATGAAGTCGTTTAAAGAATGCATATCTGGCCTTACTATTTTATGAGTTCCTATATTCTGTATAGAGGAATACATCTTTCCATGAAAATCTATTAGGCTTTGGAATCCTCTCACCAGGACGCTTTCAGAAATATTACTTCTTACTGATTCAAATTAGTTTAGTGTTGTGCATAAGACCAAATGATGGGTTTTGTAAACATAAATCAGAAAATATGCCTGAGAATACATATTGGTATTAAAAACAAAGGCTACGGACACTACTCTAACTAAGAAACGGTTACAAAAAACTGGCGAGGAACGTTTTTTTTGTTTTTTTATTTGTTTTTGACCTTTGATCTTGAATTGGCATACACCGAATAATTCCGAGGTTTGTCACTAATTTATGTTTGTTGTTAAATGGAGGCTGATCATTGACCGCAGTAGATCAAGATTTGCTATTAAGTTCTTGAGACTTTATTTATTTATTTATCAAAATTAAATCTAATATATAATACTAAACTTAATACTAATTTAAACGAGTGACTAGCTGCTGGGGCCTATGACTCGCGATTTAATAATAATTTGTAAAATATTTAATGTACAGTAATTAAATTGTAAGGTTGGATTTTTTGCAGATATTTAATGGTGAGGGAGTATTTAAAAGTTGGGATGGGGCTATGGAACCAAAAAGGGAGACCCTTAGGCTCTCCAGTAGATAATTTGCGGTGAGATCGGTTCCACAAAAAGGGCATGGTAGACGAACTGAATCTTTGAGGAGATGTTGGTGCGTGATTTGGGTGTGTCCAATACGCAGACAACTGCGCATTCCCGTCTGGATGAAGTGGTAGGAAGATCGATTTTGTCGCAAGTTGGGTTGATGGAAAAGTACCCGTGGAGGAACTGGATGGGGTCCCGTCAACTTCTTCGTATACAGATGACGAGTAACCAGGTTTTTTAAATCTCTAGAGCTGGTTGGAGTGAAGATGTATGATGGGGCAGAGCTGATTTGCCGGGCTGCCGCCTCATCGGCGCATTCATTTCCCCGAATACCTTGGTGGCTGGGAACCCAAAGAATGGTGATTTTGTGGTGGTGTATAGTGCATAATTTCTGGATTTTCTGAATTGTGTGATCGTTATGCTCTCGATTTTGTATAGCTAAAATATGAGGAGACTTTCAAAATCTCAAATAGAAAAAAAAATTTATAAAATTTAACTAGCATAAGCACCCCTCCCCCTCCCCAAACCCGCACTCACTCACCTAAACAAATTTATACTTTAATTATAAATTTTACTTGTTTCGTTGTTATTATTGTAAATTTTGACACCTTAATTGGTTCATTTATATTGATCTTGTTAACTCAAGTTTAGCTTGGTTTTGGTATTGGCTTTGGCTTTGGCTTTGCCTTGTTTTTGCCTTGCAAAATAAATTTATTGAAAATGATTAAAAAGCTTGTAGAAGAAAGGATGGTGGGTGATGGAGGTTTAAGAACACTGGCAGCGTTAAATCAAGTTGAACAAGTTTTCAATTTACAAAAAAATAAAAAAAAAATATGTAAATGTAAATTGTATTTCAATTTTTATTATTAGTCTTTTTTAATTTTTTATTATAAATAAATAAATTTACATACTTTCATCGTTTCTATTGATCATAAACTATATACAAAGCCATTACGATTAGGGCTGCTCTTCCGAGACCCCAGATTATCTCCATACTTACTTACTTACTTACTTATCAATCATCAATCCACAATCCACAATCCACCTATCAATGTCTGAATGACTTGGAAGAAATATGTCAAATCAATAAATAAAACTATTGTACAACAAAAATAAGAAGGTTGTCATACTTCACGTCACACACAACTAGGAAATATTTTTGTCTACGCAAAAAGTATACAGAGTCACAGAGAGTACCGAGTTCGAAATATTTGTATAGCCACAAGATCCAGTAACTCAAAGGTTTGTGAATATGGAATAGAAACTTATAATCTCCAAACTTCAATTCCATCATACAAAAAACCGAAAAGTTTTTCTAACAAGAACATGAATTTGAATTTGAGTTTGTATGGGAGTGGGTACCCACTAGGAAGTGATCCGATTCGGTTAATTCTGAGTAATTGTGTCAAATTTGAACTCTCTAACTGAGGGACTAATTTGCATACATACAGACGGACAAACGGACATGACTTAATCAACTTGTCTCGTCGAGCTGATCCAGAATATATGTATGTATGGGGACTGTGATGTCTCGTTCTGTGTGTTACAAACTTCATGATAAACTTATAATAAATACTATTCACTACATGAAGAGTATAATGACTGATCTGTCTGGGAGGTAAGAGGATTCTGGATTCTGGCTTTAAGTTTCAACTGATCTATTTTACTTATATTCAAGGTTTTTTGTTACATTTTCCATTATTTTTTGTTTGTGTATAAAAGTATTATTTTTTTATTATTTGTTCGTTTATTTATTCAAGTGTTTCTTCTTTGTTTTTGCATATTAATATTTTATATTTCCATAGAATTTTCACCAAAGCAGCGAAACCAAATGTCAAATCTCAAAATTACCACTTGCGCATTCATCATATTCTCGGAATGAATCACTTTAAGTCATCATCATCAACATTCCTGAATGAGATACACAAATATAAACACAGAATTCATAGTCTTTTATAGGTTAATAGGAGTAGTTTTTCGATTTCAAATACACAAATTCTTTCTTTCCGCCTGCCCTATTTATGATCTACATATGTATATTGAATGAAGAGTGTAACGTTAAAGATTTTACATTGGATAAAAGTCTTATGATTTCAGCACAGGCAATAAGGTTTAAGGAATGATTTAACTGGAAGTATATTGAAAAGTCTAGAAAACAAGAACCTAGGACTTGTTCTCTTAAACTATTCACCCAAATAATATGTACATATTATAAGATTTAGGAACCCTGGAATAGTACAGAATCCTGTATATGACTATGCATATATGAGTATATTTTTTTTTAAATTGAGCATGGAGATCTTGAGTGGAAAACTATGTAACATTCTATTCAAATTCACAATGGCATTCAAAGTGTCTTCACAAACATGTAAGTATTCGTATCTTCTTGTTGAACGTTTCTGAAAATGTCAGGCACAATTTTTGAACACACCTATTGCAGGTTATAATCTCATCTGCAGGTTGGCTCATCTTCATCTTCAATATCTACAGACCTATGGATAAAGAAGCAAACGAAAATTGTTAGACAGCATTCGGATGCATGATGCATGCTTCTTATTTCTTCTGCATGATGCTCGTTGTTTTATAATCAAACATTGCATTGAAATGATGTATGGAACAACAACAACAACATGAGCAAAAGTAGACGCGCAATAAAGAAGCTTTGCAAAAGTTGCCCAGCCCACCCCTTTATAGTGTAGCAGCAGCTGCTTCAATATGGTTAACACTAATAAAAGCGAGTATTTAAAGGTTAATGTAAAGTGAGCAAAAACAATTCATGGTTCTTCTTTTTATCTTAAATATTTGTGGCATGCTACACTACTGATATTCATCGTTCATCGTTGGTGGCCACCAGTCGTCAATTCTCAGTAGTTTATGGCGTTTCTTATATTCAATTAAATCATAAAACAAATAGATTGTAAAAACCGAAGATGACAAAAGTATAAAGTAAAGTGAAGTAAAGAAACCAAAGTCTTCGCTTTCAAAGTTCAAAGTGGGGAGTGAGTTTTGAGTTTAGTCTAAGAATGCTGTGTGTAAACAAAACTAAAAAAAAAAAACAAACAAATCGAAACTGCTGAAATAAGCACAAAAAAAGAGAGAGAGAGAAGCTAGCTGAAAGGAGACAAAGCCAACAAAACTAAATTCTAATAAAATGCAGAAAAAATGATAATTTCATAGGGCATTCACAGTGACTAAAAAATTAAAATTTCTCAATGTTTTTGAAGTGAAACTTCTTTAGCGGCGTTGGGCAAAAATTTATAACAAAAATTTGAGTGAAAAAATACAAAACGTCACGTTTTGGAATCATCTGTATCTCGTGAACCGCACTAGGTAGAGACTTCAAATTTTCACAGAATGTGTATTTCTATTGCCATATCCCCCAACGAATAATAATTATTTGGGACTTTCTCCCTGTTTTTAAGAAGTTTCACTTCTATCATGTGTACGATGGCACACGCGCAAATTTTATATTTATTTTTTTTTTTTTTTGATCATCTCTTTGTTGTTTTGGTTATATGTATGTAAGCAAATATTTATTTCTTGGAGAATGTTTACAATTTGAACATTGAAGCGGCCTCGTTGATTAAAAATGAGATTATGATAAATAACAATATAACAACAACAACCCCTCACGTGATTTTTCCTTGTGGCTGTTGTACAAAATAATCACCTGTTTTATCTCATTACCAAATTAATCTGCTTATTAATCACTGTGAATGGCTTATAAGAGAGCATAAAGTACATACAAATTTAATAGCAAAAGAATTACGATTTCTTTGTAAAGCTTAAAACGAACATATCTTATAGCAACAAGCAAACAGAACAAGAGAGTAGGGCAAAAGAGAGCGAGCGCAAGTAAAGCTAGTGTTGGTTGGGTAAACAGTAGACTCACGATAACAAATAACCCTACATTACAAGTATTCACATTCAATTTAAATGGTAAAAGATTCACATTAGCATGAGTCTACTGTAAGAAGATCGTTTGCTATCGTTCGTTCTATCTTTTGCTCACTTGTCGTGATGTCTTTGCTCTACGTTCCCCCCTTCGATCAAAAAAAAAAAAAACAGATTCGTTACTTTTCGATCACTCGCTACTTTTTCGCTCTTCATCGGCTTGTCTTCTCTCTTTAAACGAAATTTGAATTTTGATAGAAGCGGAGTTGCGCTGCGCTGTTTTTTTCGCCGTCGGTAAATTTCAATACGAAACTTAAACAGAAAAATTTATAAAAAATTAATTTGGTTAGTTGGTAAAAAGTGAATCGTTTTAATCAAAAAATCGAATATTTCATTTTAATATTGTTTTATTTTTGTTACTGTTGTTGTTGTTGTTTTTGCTTTACCGGTAACTTGTGCGCGGCGTTTCATGTGCGTTTCCATTCTTATTTCATTTGTTTTTTGTTTATTTTTGTTTTTGCATTTTTGTTTTTGTGTTTGGTGTTGTTTTTTTGTGTGTATTTCAAATTAAGGGTAAAGTTGAGCTGAGCTCAAGCGCGTGTTTTATTATTTATTTATTGTGATTATATATGTGGTTTTTGCGTTCCTTTTTTTTTTAAATAAAATGTGTTAACAGTTGTTACCATGTGTGTTGAGTTTTGTTAAATAAAAACAATAATTTACATAAGTATGTACTGTATATCATGGTTGTTGTTGCTGTTGTTGTTGTTGTTATTATTGTTGCAAATGCAAAAACAAAAAAACAAAAAAAAATTATAATAAATTTCAATGTTAAGCACTTTAAAATGAAATCAACAACAACAGAACAACAGAAATAGAAATCAACACAACAACATAAAATGTGGTTTTATTTTTCGTTTTCCAAGCTAAAGCAAAATTGTCAAGTGAAGTGTAATAAAATATTGTAGTATAATCGCAAAGTTCAATATAACATAAAAGAAATCTGATTTTGTCACTCTTTATTTAAATTATGTATGTACATACTCGTATTTCTCTTTTACTAATAACAAGAAACTAATATCAGCAATCTCAATCGCATCTCATAATAAAAAGAAACTAAGAACAATAACAAGAATGATCATGAACCATTGTACATTGTAGGTATGTAGTTGTAGTATGATGAGGATAACTAAGAGAATAAAAATCAGCATATTTAGATCTATAAAAAAAAGAGAGCCACCTATTTAGTAACGAATAACTCACATAACTCAGTAATCAAAGAGGCCGCCCATTTATTGAGCGACCGAACGAACCCGAACCCAAGGTGTAATTCACCCATAGTGGGTGGTTTAGCTTAAAGCTTTTATGGAACATAGAACGCACCAACTTGAGTAAAATCTCTTTGTGCATACTTACATATTTCCCTTCAATGTTGTTGTTCATAACATTAACAAATATTATAAGTATGTAGTACAATATTAAGTCGTCAGCGTTGTTAAATAAAACTGATGATCAGAAGCCAATGATTCTGCTATTAATAAACCTGACATAATTTTTACCATTTTGTCATACGAGTATGATAGATTTTTGCAAATTATATAAAACAAATTCTTAAATATATATACATACACATATAATCAACACATGTTTGTCTTTTTGTTAGTGTGTGAGTAGGTGTGGGGGCGTAGGTGGTTTCACCAATGCCCAATATTTTGGTCATAAAATGCTCAAATGCTTTGACATTGATGATGATGAGAAAGCGTAAAAATTGAGTGAAAGACCGGATGGGGGTGGCGGTGGAGGTGTATTTTGTTAGGAAAAAATAAATAATCTTAAAAAATTTCTAATAGTTTGTATGCCAAATTGACACACATACACACACATACACACACACATAATAAACATTCTAATATTGCTCGAATTGGTAAAGTAAATTATTGTAAATAATTTTAAATTTACTTTTCTGCTACTCAATAAAAACGATACAAAAATCTTAGGTCCAAGATCAATAAAAATAAAAAATACTCGTGTAAGACTTAAAATGGCAAATGATCCCGAAATCCAGTGATTCTTGAATGTATCCAACATGACAATTTACACTAGTCGCGCACACACATCCTCGTTGGTTGAAATGTGAACAAGTGTTTCGTCTTTACAAAATTATTGTTGAGTTCAAGTGATTCTTTTTCCCCTTTGGTTGGTGAGGTGAGACGAGACGAGTAAATAGAAAGATGCAAACAGCAAACAATTGGGCAAAGGGAGTGTGATGTGAAAGGGGTGAAATCAGTAACCAAAGTCAGCATAGCCTTATGGATGTCAGCTTATGGCAAACAACATAAACAAAAATCTATAAAAGCAGAAAAACCAAGTGAGAAGTTTAACTTCGACTATGCCGAAGTTGATATACTCTGTACTCTTCACGCATCCCCTAGAAAACGTTTTTCTGTGATAGAGCGTTTATAGAATTATTTAATTTAATTATTGAATTGACTTATGTTTAGGATATATTCAGTACACATAGAGCATTTCAACACTAAAACCGATATATTTGTATGGGAGCTTTACGATCCAATAATCCTAGGGTTGAATGTAAGTCAGACACTTGTAAATTTCAAATTTCAGTTCGATAACACAAAAAACAAAAACGTTTTTCTAATAAAAACTTAAATTTGAGATTGGGAGTTGTATAGGAGCTATGTGATCCAGTAATCCTAGGGTCTTGAAATTTACGCATTTTATTAACATTGATTAGAAAATTATAGTATCTAGATTTTCGTTTAATAGGACAAAAAGCAAAAAAGTTTTTCTTATAAAAACATGAATTTAAATAGGTGGTTTGTATAGGAGGTACCATCCTTAGTGGTTCGATTCGACTAGTTCCGATAAATGACCTGCGCCTGTCTTGCAAACTGTTAGTATTTAAGTTTCAGTTCGATAGGACAAAAAACAGAAAAGTTTTTCTAATAAAAACTTGAATTTTAAGTTTGTTTTTGTATGGGAGGTACCCACTCCTACTGGGACGATTCGACTGGTTCTAACAAATGTACTGCGTCTAGTAAAAATGAAAGAAATTTCAGATCTTTAGCTTAAAAACTGAGGGATTTGTTTGCATACATAAAGACAGACATGGCTTAATCAATTTGTCTAATCGAGCTGATCAAGAATGTAGACATATATATACTTTATGTAGTCTCTTTTGTCTCCTTCTGCCTGTTACAAACTTCATGACAAACTTATAATACTGCTATAATACTGAAGAAGAGTATAAAAATACATTAATATAGAAATAAAAATAAATTAAAATACAAATGTTCAAGGTTAAGCGAAATTGGAGAAAAGCAAATCTTAATTTACGTGATTTTCTTAATGGATTTTGTTTGGTCGCCCGAATAGCGAAAACAACTAATAGAAGAGAAATATATATATATATATGTCTGTATAAACAGTGGCAAAAATGTAACAGAATGAATATGACAGTCGCCTGATGTTGACCAAAATCAACAAAGACTTTATTTAGGGGTTGTGGTGGTAATGATCATTAGGTTGTTATGCAATCGGCCTTGATTCTAATGGGGTATTGCACAATCGTGCTTAGGGGGCCCAGAACAGACAGTTATTAGAGTCAACACCACACCACTTCTGTGAAACACGAAACTGTACAAATGATATTCATACTACAAGATACATGAAAGTGGGGCTAATCTCATAGATTAAACGTCTATGGATGTATGTATTCGTACACCTACATTTCTTTTTATTAATAAAATATTATAGTACTATAAATGTATTAACATTAATTTCATAGGAATGTAAATACCCTATACATCATCATCATCATCATATTCCCTATACTCTATACATCATCATCATACTCATCAGATGTATTCAACAGATCTCAAAGGCATGGATTATTAGATAGATTCCTTAACTGTTTGCGTTGATTCTCTAGCGAGTAGAAGGTATCAATCATAATAAAACTATCCTGATCTACGTACTATAATTTCCCAAATTCACACTAAGCTTTTAATTGAAAACGTTCCTTTTTTTCTTTTATTAGAACTAAGATTATAATTACAAATTATAACCTAGCATTTAATATGAGAAACAGCGGTAGAGGACTTAAGCTCAGGGGACAGTTAAGAAGGAAAAGAGGAAATTAGAAAAGTGCAGAACCAGACTTGCCTTGAGCTGGAAAACACTCCTTTCAAATTTGCTCATACTTTGGTGTCACGTTCTTGTACAATCTACAATACTTAATTGTTGACAGTATTCTCCATTTTTGCTATTAATGTTCCTTTTCGAGTCTCAAGGAATAATGACCGTATATTTATTGGCAACCTGTAAGACTACTTAACTGTAGTATGATCTATTTCGCGTCTTATAACAAGCATACAACTTGCGAGTTTACTATGACACCTTAACACATTACATCATTTACTTATCAGCTTACTTGCTTGCATTCAATTCACCGATTATAATTTAAATACGAGTTACAAGTAATAAGTTAGTACTAAAGTACACTATTCATACAACCCAATTTTTTAAGTCTTAACAAACTTTATAGTGCTTAGCCTTAGTATACATATTTGGCTTATGACCTTAGGTTCCCCTCTGGGAAATTCTTCTGGAGTTCTATAAGTCTTGATGCCTAGAACTCATATTCCTGGAGGGAACATTATTTTCGTTTATAGTTTGTGATCCAGGTTATCCTCTATAAATGGGATTTCTTAGCTACTACATGAATGAAAACAATATGGGCCACCAATCCATGAACGTTTTTGAGTTCGAATTTTGGTAGTATCTCCGGTACGATGTCTGACCAGAGGCTATTTTCTGGTCAGGAGCCCACGGAAGTTGTTTCCGTCCTGGCCAGCGGGTACGGCCTCCTTGTGGGAGTATCGTGGTGGCTGTGGTTTAATACCCAAATGCGGGTAGAGTAATAACTCGACGTGGAGTTGCATACAACCGGGTGCTGTGACCTAGAGAGCAGCAGAGGTTTAAGATGGGCCTCGCTCCCCACCAAAATAAATATGACTCAAATTTGGACCTAGGGGACATTGATTGACGTTTATCAATTCATGTGCTTGGCACCGTGTTCTTAAGTCTTCTTATGACGTTAGGTCTGTAGCCATGAAGTAATCATAATCACTAAGTTTGTATTGCTTGTCCACTAACCCTAGTAATTACCCCTGTAATTCAGTACCGCAGAGAGTGTGGTCGCGCAATATCTGGAATTAGAGAACTTTACTCGCTAGAGTTCTTTTACAATATTTCATTTAAGTGCAAAGCCATGTCCTAATCTCTTTCCCTCTCTTTTTCTCTAAGAGTTTAAGCTTTTTCAGGGGGTTTATAATAGACCCTTTAACAAAGTAATAATAATAATAATAATAATTTACTATAATGGAGGAGGGCATATTATTGAATGCAATCCATTGCAATTGTGTGAATTTGAATGTGACAATAAAACGTGGGTGGATGGGTGGATTTTAGGGGGGTGATAAGTCAAGGTTTGCTTGGTTGCTTAATGTTTTTTTTGTGTTTGCGATTCCATATTGCGTTCATATGGTAAATATATATTGAATGAATATGATGAATATGTATGTATGTCCAAACAATACAATAAGTGAAACGCGTGGCAATTAGCATTTTCATTTTAATTGATTCATTGATTGATTGACTTATTACAAAAATTAATGAATATTGCCAATTGAGAATGCAATAAGAATGTGTTAATAATCTTTTACGGTTAGGATTGTTACAATATTCAGATAATATTTACTATTCAAACTATTCAAATTAAAAGTTCAATAATTTTGTATAAGTAAGTATAAATGAGAGAGTAAATCAAGTAAATTAAGATTGATTTTTATTGTCTTATTTATGTATCTTTAAGCACTGACTGACTGACTGACCGACCGACCGCCTTCTTCTCCTTTTCCTTCTTCTTCTTCTGATTTCATCACTTTCTTAACTAAGAACTCAGGAAAAGACAATTTTCACAGTTTAATTGAATTTCCTGTTGTCTTCTGTTAAAATTCATTCAACTGAACTGTTAGTTAAATATTTAAATAAATCTTTCATAATACAACAACAACACCAACAACAACAACAGAGAACTCAACAGAAAGTACAGTAAGTTCATAAGTACATCAAAGTGCTCTTCATTATGATAATCATAATCATCATAATCATCATCATCATCATCATCAAAGGGTTAATAACAAGAAAAAAATGCAGCAATGCAACACTTAAGTGTGCACACATTGAGACATCACATCCGTCCGTCCGTCCTTCAGATTGTCCAACACTCGGTCATGTCACGTCACGTCAGTCACTTTATGAATTTGAAGTGATATTAACCGCCGGCGCCGTTGCTGTTGATGATGACCGACCACCAACCAAAATCAAATAATATAATACTGGAATGCAAAAAACACTATAAACACCACTGAACTAACTGTTGCTGTTGTCCACTAATCAACTGTCTGTCCATCCATTCGGTTGTCCGTTCATTTTGTTTGACTCTTTTAGATAAATTCTCTTTTAATCATCAACAGCATCAGCATCAGCATCAGCTTCTTCATTGGCTGTTGACAGACTACCCACTCCTCCCAGTTAAGCAGTTAGCATCAATTGTGAATCTGTGTGTGTGTATTAACATCTTAACAAAAAAGGAAAATATCAGGGGAAAATTAATCATCTAAAACCATATTCCAATACCATTTATTACTCATTTATAAGCAAACTAGTAAGCAAATTCTCAGCACAATATGTTGCTGTGAGTGCACTTAAGTGCACGAGTAATATAACGAGGCACCAGAATAAAGAAGGTTCTTAAAAGGTTCCTTACAACTGTACTGTAAGCTGTAAAGCTCTTGAATTGATAATCATCGCCCTTCTTGTTTTTTTATGTTCTATTGTTCTATTGGCAGTGCTTGCACTGTGAGAGCAAGCCTAGTATATTGCGAATACTGAAGCTAAGGGCAATCCAAATCTGGCCTCACAATGGCCCATGAAACATGTCTATTCTAACCCATTCCATACAATCGTACAAGAGGGCTTGAAATTACAATCATTGAAAGACTCGTACACGGAGGGTTCCGTACCTGATTGGGGTTTGATTTGACTGATTCCAAAAAAATATAGCGCGCCCATATCAAAAACTTATAGTGTCTATATTTCAATTCAATAGTCCAAAAAATAAAAGAAGGTTTTTCTATAAGAACCTGACTTTTAATGGTGTTTTTGTTAGTTGGTCGATTTGGCTGATTCCAACAAATATACAGTCCTTATATCAGAAACTTATTATGTCTAAATATCTGTTCAATAGTTCAAAAAAATAAAAAAGTTTTTCGAATAAGAACCTGAAATTTAATGGTGGATTTGTATGCGAGCTACCCCACCTAGTTGGTCGATTTAAATGATTCCAACACATGTATAGCACCTATATCAAAAACTTATAGTTTCTAAATTTCATTTCGATAAGGCAAATACCAAAAAAGTTTTTCTAATAAAAACCTGAATTTTAATTGAAGTTTGTATGGGAGGTAGCCTCTATAGTGGTCCGATCAAACTGAAATTTTAACAATATAAGTTTGTGATGTATGGCAAAAAAACCAACTTAATTTCAAGATCGTGGGATTGCTGGATCGTATAGCTGCAATATAAAGCAAAATGTTTCTTATATGGGGACCCCTTTAAGTTTTTGAAAATATTTTAGTTTTAGTATTTGTTGCTAATGCCTGGAGAGAACTACACATTCAACTCTGTAGCTTTTACGGTTCATGAGATATGACCCGAGGACGGACGGATGGACAACGAAGTCTCTGCAATAGGAAACCTAAAAAGATCTTCAGAAGATTTTCTGACATTTGAAATGTTTAAAAAATAAATACTAAAGTAGCTTTACCAATATAATCGTAAAGTCCTTTAATATTGATTAATTGATTCGCTTGAGTGATTGATTGATTGATTGAGTAATCATAGATGTTAATACACAATTTGGGAAAATGTTTTATTATTGAGATTTTTCTTTCTTTCTGTTGTTATTATATCATGATAAATATTTGTTTTGGCGGAAAGCGTAAATATTTTCGATTTCACAAATAAGTGAGAAAAAAAAAAAAAATTACCGCAATTGCTTGTATCTATACATATAAGAAGAAGATTGGTGCGTATAACCTTCACACTGATGTGATATTACAATAAATATATGATGTGATGTGATGTGATGTTATGTGATATGATGGTATAACTTACTTAACTCATCATCATCATCATCATCATTATCATCATCATGTATATTTTATATATTGTACAATTTCAATATAAAAGAGTTTTTCCATGGAAGTTGAAAACTAAACAAAAACTAATATACCTAAATAAATAAATGAAAAATAAAACCTAATGAATGAATGACAAATCGTCAGTCAGTGAGATTGGTCAATTGGTCGATTGTCATCAGTTGCTATTGTTTATACTTATGATGAAGTTGTTTGTCACTATGCAATCTATTTGGTTAGTTGGTTGATGGAGGGAACAGAAGACAATACTGGAAGTTTTCATCGGATCAGATCAGATCAGATCAGATCAGATGAGATCAGATCAATCAGCATCCGCCTAACGCACTAGTGTTATTTCTTTATTCAATCAATTCATTAATCTATCCCTGAAACAATCGATCAATCAATCAATTAATCAGACAATCATATTTTATATGTAGACATCAAAAATGACCTCCAAATCAAATCAATTCGAATCGAATTAATGTATGTAGAATACACATTATCACGCCATCTCAAAGTGTATCAACATCGGAATTTCTATTGTAAAACCATCAACACAAAACTCAATTAACAAAAGAATGAATTTCTTTCTAGATATGTATTTCATATAATGGAATGCACATAAAAATTAAAGTATCTGTCCGAAATTGAATATATAAATATATTTTATATGTCTGTATGTACTCCTAATAAATAGAATTTCTTTTCTTTTGTTTAAAGAATCAATTTGTCATCAAAAAAAAAAAATAAATAAAAATAGTGAAATGAAATTTATACACGTTCATACGTATTCTGTGTGTGTGTATCTGTCTGTGTGTGTGTGTGTGTGTGTGTGTGTGTGTGTGTGTGTGTGTGTCTATATGAACTTACGATTATGTGAAATCGCTGATAATGTTATATTTTTGTAATATAAGAATATAAAACACAAGCGTAGAAAAAGGGGAGATGGTAGATATAAAATACATAGTATGTAGTATCAAATAACAGTCAAGAAAAATTCATAAAAGCCCTGAAGTCTTTTTAGAGGAAAAAGTTTTGAAAGACCAACATCTATATGTACAGTGTACAGCGTTGATCCATTGTCAAAACAATAAAATTATTGAATCTATTTCATCATAATATAATATTAGGGAAAGTACGAGATCTATTCACCTCGTCACTGCAGACTTAATTAGGCCTACTGTGATAAGCCCTATATAATTACAGTTTTATCCGAGATTTTGGTATTCATTGCATATACTAACACATACTCTATTTTATCTCTTAGGCACAGAATTCGAATGAATAAGCTAAATTCTCTTGGACCATGGACTAATGCACCAACATACATCCAGAAAGTCACAAATGGGCTTTGATCTTAACCAAACAGCTGTTCATAGTTTACTCTATCCAGAAATGTTAATATGTACAACATTTTGGTAGATAGAGGTGACTTATGATGATATTGGTTTTGCTCAGTTTGAGTTTGATTCTTGATTCTTTCCGAATCTCTCTTGTTATCTAGAATCGGATTTGTCATGAATATCATTGCTTCATTTTTAGGGTTCCGGACCCAAAGGGTATCAAAACGAAGCCTATTGCAGAGACTTCGTTGTCCGTCCGTTCGTCCTCAGGTCATATCCCATAAACTGCAATAGCTAGAGAGTTGAAATTTTCACAGAAGGTGTAGTTCTATCCGAGCATCAGCAACAAATACTAAAACTAAAATATTTTCAAAAACTTAAAGGGGTCCCCATACAAGAAACATTTTGGTTTGTATGGCAGCTATACGATCCAGTAATCCCACGATCTTAAAATTTGGATGGTTGGTGGCTATACATTAGAAACTTATATTATCGAAATTTCAGTTTAATCGAACTGCTAGGGAGGGTACCTCCCACATTAACCCCCATTAAAATTCGGGTTACTATTAGAAAAACTTTTTTGTTTTTTGCTCTATAGAACTGAAATTTAGACACTATAAGTTCTTGACATAGACGCTACACATCTGTTGGAATCAGCCAAATCGGCCGCCTAGGAGGGGAACCTCCCATACAAACCCACCAGGTTCTTATAGAAAAACTTTTTTGTTTTTTGGACTATTGAACTGAAATTTAGACACTATAAGTTTCTGATATGGGCGCGGTATATTTTTTGGAATCAATCAAATCAAACCCCAATCTGGTATGGAACCCTCCATGTACGAGTCTGACTCGCACTTAGCCTATTTTTTTTTATAAATAAAAAAATAAATAGGTTGGTGGTGGGTTTAGTAACATTTCAAAGGCAGTTGTTGGAGCTGTTCTTATGGCTCCTCTTATGAGTCATTCTATTAGTTTTTTACTGTCCAGATTGCTCTTAAAAGAAAACATAATGCTAAAGACTGGTTAATGAACGAAAACTGTATTATTCTAATGAAAAATCGGGAGGACATACGGAATATGATTGATTGATCTTTTCCCAAACGTTTGGTATGGTTTCTTTATATGAATCATCAGTAAATTGATATATATGAGGGTGGTTTACCTATTATTTTGAACATGGGTGTGTGTACATGCCTACTACATATTACTACTAATGCACACAACACCAAGAAGATAAATTTAAGTAAATAAACTGATAAGATAAAAAACTTCCAACAAAAAGCGTGAAATATAACTTAACTAAAAGCACACACACACACACACACACAATATACCAATCATTACATACATAGATATAAACACAAACACACACACAGATACATTTGTATTGTATGTATGTATGTCGTCATGTAAACAAACACCTTTTTGCTGATGATGCTTTGTATGACAAAGCCAACCAAGTGAAATCTTATCAGTTGAAACGTAGCTCGCGATAAAACCAGCAGCAATCGATCGAGTTGCGCTTGCTTGCAAGTCCAACGAACTAGTTTTTTCAATAAGAAAATTTGAAATAAAAAAAAAAAATAATTGCAACTAAACAATATTTCTACTTATTCTGGTATCTTTTTAATAGAAATACTAGACTAATACTTAGTGAACGGAAGAAAGGAAGGGGGCGAAGAGCCAACATTCAACATTTATAATCATCATGAATAATATAAGAAATCTCAAGGATCCCACAAAACGAATGACGACGAGGACAATATTCAAATGGCCTTCATTGCTCAATAAGAATCACAATAACATCCACAACAAACCCACAGTAATGTTACTATTTTTAACACTTCTAACTACGCTTTGCACTGCTGAACGTAGTAATAATTGGTCAGGATTGGGGTCAGCAGGAATCGGAATAGGAACAATTCAGAATGTTAGCTGCATAGCGCATGAAGTGAAATTCACATGTGATTGTCACAATCAACCTCAGGTGAGTGTTGGATGATGGGATGGGATGGGATGACTAAACAAATGCAAATACAAATATGTTACAAAAGCCAATCAATGTTGGGGGGATA
Source organism: Amiota minor (assembly GCA_037043295.1). Lineage (NCBI taxonomy): Eukaryota > Metazoa > Arthropoda > Insecta > Diptera > Drosophilidae > Amiota > Amiota minor. The sequence goes on from JBAMAW010000991.1 coordinate 157,266, forward strand.
TGGGATATGTGTGACTAATTATGCGTCATTTCCAATTTCAACTTAAATAGGCAATGGTACTACCGCCCTTGTATGGTGAAGTCTATGAGGTGGAAGTTCGTAATTGCAAAGCACTGACCGTGGAGGGAAATGCTCTGGCCGAAACTAGTAATCTACAGCGTATCAAATTCTCAAAGGTCGATAAATTAATACTCAAGACCTATGCTTTGGCTATACAACGTCATGCAAGTAAAACCCCACTTATTGTGGCCTTCGATGAGGTAAGTAATATACCATAACCAGAATATTATATCTTATCATCATCATCATCATCATCATGTTTATTCTAGGTCAATTTTGAATTGATTGATTCGCATGCCATTAATGGGAATATTGGTGAGATTTCATTTATTGGTGGCAGAATTGATGTGATTCAACCATTTGGGTTTACAACCATTAACGATCATGCCACATTGCTGCGTATGGATGGGGTACATGTGCGACGTATAGAACAACAGGTAAATCAAGTTTATGATACATGAAGATTTTACAGCTTTAACTGGTTAATGCCCGCAAAAATTTCGGTTAGCATATATGCATTACATTTCTAGTTTTGCCTTCTTGAGATTCCAGCCTTGCTAGTCTATTTCCTGCTCATGTCCAGCGTTTTAGAAAAATACATTTGAGAACGCTTGATTCAAACTTGTTCAATGAAGTTGAAAGACATGGAAGGAATAAACGTCAGTTGTCTTATGAGGTTTCTTAAATGTTGAAATTGAATCCCGAGGGATGTCTCCGGCATCACAATACTAATATGTAAACTAACCTCCATTTGTATGAAACTCTGACTTAGTACATACATCATGTGACCATGGATCCCAGTGATCATGATAGTTCAGTTCAGTATCATCTATATATAAAAATTAACCCAAAAAATAGTATGACCCAACAAAACTCAAGAGCGGCTGGACCAATATTGATAATTTTTTTTTTTTTTTGTTGTACTCATGGAGCTACCAGGCAGGTTTGTTGCTACATATTGATCTGGTAGGTGGCGCTGTTGTCCAGATAGAGATAGTTTTATGTCATTTTTTTTTTTAACATTTTTTCATTTGGCGCAAAATATACTGAACCGATTTTAATAATTTTTAAAACAAATGAATTTTAATGCAACAATTTGCATACTCATTTTTTTCATTTTTTAAAGTTAAATAGACTATTTTTAACTATTAAGTTTAACAAAAAAAAAAAAAAAACACTGCAAGACCAAGCTTAAAACATTTTATACGCTTCTGCTTTGTTAATGCTGGTTGCTGTTATTGTTGTATTTTTCCTCTCATTTTTCGGGTTCCGGACCCAAAAGGGTACCAAAAGGAACCCCCTAGTGCAGAGACTTCGTTGTCCGTCCATCCTCCGGTCATATCTCATAAACCACAATATCTAGAGAGTTGAAATTTTCACAGAATGTGTAGTTCTATCCGGGCATCAGCAACAAATACTAAAAATAAAATATTTTCAAAAACTTAAAGGGGCCCCCATGCAAAGAAACATTTTAGTTTGTATGGCAGCTATACGATCCAGTAATACCACGATCTTGAAATTTGGATAGTTGATAGCTATAATTCAGAAACTTATATTGTCTAAATTTTAGTTTGATGGGAACACTAGGGAGGCTACCTCTCATACAAACCCCTATTAAAATTCAGGTTACTATTAGAAAAACTTTTTTGCCTTTTGTTCTATCGAACTGAAATTTAGACACTATAAGTTCCTGATATAGGCGCGGTACATTTGTTGGAATCAGTCAAATCGGACCACTAGGAGAAGTACCTCCCATACAAACCTGACCACGCACAGGGGACATAGCAACGCACGCCGGGTAACGCTAGTCCAATATAACACAAAAGATTTTGACATCCTAAACGGCCAACGTCCGTACCTACATACCAATATTTTAGATTATTCAAAACAAATTCTTATTAAGTATACCTATGTAATAGAAATACGCTACTAAAAAATTTGTAAGTATTTCAGAAAAATGCAAATATGAATAGATTCTAAATACAAGAGATAATTAATGGAATGAAACTTTACTTCTAGGCATTTAAGAAATTTGTTGTCGAACAAATGGATATACAAAATTGTAACTTTGAGAGTAATATACCCTCACGTTCCTTCTATGAACTGGAAGTGCTCAGTGAGCTCATCTTAAGAAACAATCGCTTCAGGGAAGCACATTCACGAGCATTTAACTTTAAGTGTAAGTAAATATTAAGTTTTCCTATATGGCATAGGTATGATGAATTATGATAAATCTTTTTCAATTTCAGTGATCTCAAAACTCAACATTGCTAGCAATACATTTCAAGGTGTCGATGGCGAATGGTTTGAGGCACATATCCGTGATAGTATTACCATTCGTGACAATAATTTTGGTGTCACAAGTGAAATTGCCTTCCGTGGTATCCAACTGCATCGTGACTATCAGCTAAGTGAACGTCTTGAGATACGTTTTATCAATAACACCATACAATCGGCACGGATTGAGCCGCAAGGCTTGGAATTTAATGGTGCCTTCACTTTAGGTTTAAAAAAATTGAATTACGCTAATGCATGGCCATGTCATGTACTGGACATGACACAAACGCCAGCCATACCAAAGTCAGTCTTCTTTCGTACGCATATCGATAATGTATATTTTCGGAGAGCGACCACTGACGATGACAAATCCAAATCGAATGGTTATGGGAATAACCAAAGTTTTGTAGTCTTAAGCAAAATAATTGAATGGGATTGCCAAAGACACTCGTATGTGGCATACATAGTTGTTGGGAGTATAGTTTTCGTAATGCTTCTCTTACTTGGTGTGCTATTGATTTGGTGTCATATTGCAAGGAAACGGAAGCGTCGTAAAATGGATGTTGTCCAACCAGAGCCACGTACATACAAAGAAACCCAAATAATCTACCAAATTGAGAATGCTGGCCTACTCAAGACTGATCTTTAAACAATAGATTTGTACAATAGAACATAACAAATTATTGTACATAGATACATAGATGATAGTGTATGCTGTAATATTGTAATTTTGTGAAGAGGTGACGACGAAGATGATGAATCGAGCTGAAAGATGCTATAAAAGAATATAATACCTGGCTGAGCCAAATTACATAAGTAAAACACTCAAAAGATATGCGCCATAAATACCTTTTGAATTACCAAAACTCTTAGATTTTTAAATTATGTATTTTGTATTATTGTATATATTTACTATTATTATTACTTTTTTTTTTTTTTTTAATTATTGTTAAATTAGAGGAGATAAATAAAGTAAAGAAGAAAGAAAAAATAAAAACTTACCCGATGGGTAAATGAGATTCAAGTGCTTGATGTACTGTCAATGTGGGTTCAGATAAAGCAAAACCTTTTGAGAGCAAAGCATGATGTGCATTGATAGTATCCTCGATGCCAGTCATATCATCAATGTCTTTATCATCTGAGGAAAAAGATTTCATAGTTTGTCTTAAACATACTTGTACTCGTATATGATATCATTGATATTATTCTTTTGATTAACTAAGTAACACTGGTTGGCATAAGTATTTGATATGATATATGATACTGGTAGCAATGTATTTTGTTTAACGGCTCGCGCAGGAAAACTTATGTCCAAACAGCAATCATTTGTAAATTAAATTCATTAAATCATTTTTGTATACCCATAGCTTTCAGCGGTATCGCTTCTACTTTTCATCGGTGGGAGGACCTAACACAATGTGTTGAAATTAGCAATTCCATAATTAGAATATCAGTCCTAACAGTAGTCAATTTAGATTTCTCAATTCTGCGTCACAGATTATAATGGACGAAATTTTAATTCTTTTTGCTATGAAATTAATTGATAGATTGCTGAGAGACTTGAGTTCGAGAGAGAAAACTGCTTTTGTAATAGCAGCGCCATCGGGCAGTGAGGCTAAGTACTTGTTGATTGACCCTCGTTTGATGACTTTATGATTTGGATAGACATTCTGAGACACTGAACTGGACTGAATTGAAGTGAACTTACCTGGCAAATTCAAATCTTTTTTCATTAAATTAGCGCTACACATTCCGCCCAAATAGGCGAGTTCCTGTTCCAAACGTATGAGACATGAATTTGATACATTCAACTGAAATATGAAATATGAATTGTCATGATCAATCCGAAAATCAACAATTATTATTGTTGTTTAAACACCAATATACTTACTGCCGCTGGATTATCATAGCCCACAACAAGACACTTAAACCCATAACGATTATTATGTGGATCCTGTGCGTACAGTGATGAAGTTTCTAGTGAAAATTCCACACAATTTCCAGGCAGTATAAGCACATTTTGCATCCAATTCGATGATCTACATATATATAATATTATTCTTATGTTATGTTGTGCTCTTTCACAATATAGGTATGCACACTTACGTATTGAACTTCTTTACAACAATCCATTCACGATCGTTATCCTCAAAACATCCTTCCTCCTTTAAATTGTTCTTGTTGCAACTATTTATGGTTACTTGGGCATTTCGACAAATCGCTATACCAGAACCACCAACTCGACGTGTATTTGTCGTGTTATTGTCGAGCATATCATAATATTCATCATTCGTTTGGCATGGCTCTACGACTGTCGGTCGCGTTGGTATTGACAACAGCAGATAATCCTCCATTTGTGCCGTACCGCACTGAGCATCGAATTCAATGGTCAGCCATTGGACACACGAAGGAAACTCAACGCGATAACAATTAATGGAGGCACTACGATATGGATGTTCGCTTTCCACGATGCAATAATGATTACTGGTTGTGCAAAGGTCAGTGATTGAGGACTGTTGTTGTTGTTGTTGTTGTTGGCTATCAGCTTTGCGTTGTAAAAAATCCAGTGCAAATTGTCGGAAACCAGCACCATGTCCATTACCTGAACCACCAGGGATCACACCTTGATCTTTACTTATGTAAAGTTGATTGAGCGCTGCTATATGAGGCAATATCTCCTTGATAAGACTAAGTATTTGTACGGAACTCTATGGAAAGTTACAGGGAGTCATTAGTAAAGATTAATGAATGTTCCCATTCTATTCATGCTTACCTTCGGGTCACTGTATGCCAGATTTGATATGTGCGCATAGGCTAAGGGCAACAATGTGTGGAACATATTTGATGATGCCAAGTTGAAGATTTCCAATATTTGCACGAGAGTATGTTGACCCATGGGTTGAGCTTCTTCTGAATTGGAACGTGTCAGTACAGAATGTTGTTGTTGTTGTTGCTGCTGCTGCTGCTGTTGTTGTTGCTGGTTATGATGATGGTGCTGCTGCTGCTGATGTTGTGTTTGAACAAATTCCTTAGTGACATCATCATCCACACGCTCATTACCATTCAATTTAGCTATTGCTATTTGGCCATTGCGAAAATTCAAATCATGTACCGCTGGTGTCTCCTCGATACCAATCTCAGTGGCACCGATTTCAATTTCAATTTCAAATGGATTTGTTGAACGTTTGTCGAACTTCAATGTCTCGATAATACCCTTCGAGAAGGACTCAATGCGTTTGGTGATGTCACGCGCTGTCGAAATATTGGGATCAACAGGGAGAACAGATGTCCGAGAGTTGTTTGCCCAATTGATGTCCATATGCTCCTCAATAGGTGTTATATTATGTTCTGAATCAATTGTTTGTGTATGATTTGATGAGTTGTCCGAAGGCGAAGACGATGCGGCAAGGGCATTTCGTGCCAATATTAAAAGTTCGGTACACTTCTTAGTAATGTCGAACGCTATCTGAAGTGCAGTATCACGTGTAGATATTTCCACTGATGACAAACCACCACCATAGCCAATGCCACCGGAACAAGTTGGACCACCCAAGCCATCACTGCCACCGTCACCACTCAAATCGTTCTTCATGGGTGAACTATAGTATATAATGCAAGGTATTTGGCCTCGCTGAGGCGTAGTTCCATTGAAGCTTAAGTCACATGAGTAGAAATGAAATGTTACACCGCAAGGCCCTCGTACGGTGGGTATGCCTGCATCACCGGAACACGTCCGTGCACCTTGCGAACATAAACGTAAAGCGTAACGAGCATGCTCTTTGATATGTACGGGGTGTTCGAATTTAATCTCGGCCATATCGTTGTGTACAATGTCCTGATCATAAGATCCAGAAATTTGTTCCAATGTCTCCCATTTGTGTTGCGGCTGTAAGTCTCCTGTATTATCGTAGAGCAATTCCAATTGATAGTCATAACTGCCTGATCCGGAATATATCATGGCTCCAGCAATGGCAATGCCTGGACGATCGACAGAGAAAGCAATGGCATCTGGCCCAAAGTTACCAGTATTCCATGTGCGACTTAGATCACAGCGAGCAAAACGCGAACCCGTTAAATGCAGTGTACGCGGTGGTAGAAACATTTTGTCATATTCTCCCAACGATGTTTGATATACGATTTCCGCCAGCACACGTGCCAACAGATGACAGCAATTATCAATAAGTCCCTGGTTAAAGTCTTTACTCCCATACGAGTTCATTGAGTTAAAGCTCACTGTCCGATTGTAAATACTTTCAATTTTAGTTCGAATCGGATCCGCTATTATTTTCAGCACCCGGACAAGCACATCCTTAAATGTCCACGAATAGCCCAAAAAGTCACTCTTCTCCTGCTGTGTGCGATATATCATTTGCTCTACCAATATTGGGTACTGATGTGCCTCAGTCGACGACAGCATCGGTAGTCCAGAATTATCGCTTGGACTGATTATCGATTGGCGTTCATTGCCTGCACTCAATAGAGAAAATGTTGAACGTAATTTCACCGAAGGTGAACATAAGCCAGCAAGTATGGCACTTAAGAGTCGTGAGTGTAGAACGCCTTTATCCATTTGGGAGAGAAGATCGCACAGGCAATTCCATTTAAGTGATGAAGTTGGATAGAAGGCATCAAAGCAAGCTACGAAGCTCAGATGGCATTCGTCAAGTATTTCCAAAACCATAGCGTGACCTTTATTTGTCAAGATCATGACAGGAGAACGAAATAAGAATTTCATAACATTTCAATAACCAATTTCATTTCTTTTTTACTCACCTTCATTCGTACAAATATCCTTGAAGATGTCGTCACAAAAGATACTAATCAATAAAGCACGGACATTCCCTATGCATTCGGCCAATTGTATATTCTCCAAGTTGTGCTTGCGTGCAATTGGTGTTCCGGAACTGGTAGAAGCAGTTGCAGCTGCAGCATTAGCAGGATCACCAAAATATTTCGCCACACTATTAGAGACAACAGACTTCGAGTTTTTGTCTAAAGGAAATGAAACAAAAAGAAGAAGTATGTACATAATAATATTTGGGTTGTACGATCGATATATCGAGGTTGATCTTAGCTTGCTTGCCTTTAATGCCACCACCTTCATGTGATCCATTTTTGCTTGATGATGAGGATGATGCTCCCGCTGCTGCTATTCCAGCCGGTGATGACTTAGACTGTGCCTGTAACTTTGAAAGTGCTGCAACAATATGGGATGCCGCCGCTGAGTTACTGCCTGCAAAGGCAGCACGTTGCGGGTAGATCTCATTGGTGTACTTCCGCAATAAACGCAGACAAGATTTGTTCACATAAATTAAGTACTCAAGGGATTGCTTGACTTGTAAATGACGTGTCTTGTCACGTTGTTCGCGTAAATTTGTCTTGAACGCCTCCCAAGACCAACTGAGTAAGACGACAAGACTTTCAAAGCACTCCTTGGTTACGCTATTAGCAAATGCTTTCGATATTCTTTGAACGGGGTCGGCATCAATTGGAGCGGACGGTTGTTTCGATTCTTGCGAGACCAAACGATAGAGTATGGCTGGAATTTGACCGGAGTTTACATCGGTGCCATTGTTAGCCTTTTTTGATGATTTGAATGTAAAAACGACTTGATCCTCGGTTGTCACCGATCCTAGGCCACATGAACCACAATCGGATGAAGGTCCCGAGACACGAGCCCAAACCAAAAACCAACGTCCGGCGATGGCATTCACTGGTTTCGGCAACAATATATGATGTTTGCTACGAGCAGCGCACTCGAATGGTATCTCCTTCGTCTCGCTTATCAACATGCCATCCTTTTCATAGCCACCACCATCCGAACCCAAATCATATAAACGTATTTTACAAGTATATTCGCCACGTCCACCAAAAATGCCAAAGCCAACAATCATGATATCCGTATCGGCCGAGAAGCGTATTGCTTCCACACTATGACCAGAATAGCCCCAGCCACCACCGAAGTTATCAAAGCGATTTACCACTTGATATTCATTGTTTTGTGCTTCAATATTTTGTGACGGTTGCTTTGGTAACACTTCTTCAAAGCATCCAGGACTGAAACAAAGAAAGATAATTTGTGATATAATAAGTATACGACTATATGGTTGATGACTCACATATTGTCCTGGGCAGCCGTTAGTATATCCAGACAGGCGAGAAGATTTAACGAGGCCTGTGAACGTGATATGCGAGCATTGCACCTATTTGGAAGCGAAAGCTCCGGTGTGAGCAACGCTCGATAATTTGAGGAATCCTAAAAAATTAAGCAAGCATATGTAAGTCCCGAACATTTTAAAAAGATATGCGAACATTTTAAAAAAATATACTTAGTACTCTGTACTTACTGTGCCGCATTCACTAATTTCGCTATTTAAAACATTATGACAACGCAGTTTCTTAGCTGTTCCATCAAAGACCCAGAGCACCTTATAGAAAGGATCAAGTGCAAAAGCAATTTGTGGTTGTGCTTTCTCCACTAAAAGAGCGGAGTTACTGCCACTTGCTGCAACTGCAGCTGCAATGGCAGCTTGTTCGGGAGTGCGACGTTGTCGTCGCCTTAATGGTGCTGGAATTGGTGGCAGTTGATCCACTAAACCATGTTCTACTTCAAATATCTGATTGCGTGCCTCATGCATGCTGCGTGACATTTGCTCATTTATGGGCCCAGCGCTGCCTGCAGCTGCCACAGCGGAAGGTGGCACTGCTGGCATGCTTGGACCTTCGGCTACTGGTGTTACATCAATGTTTTGGTTGATTTCTGGCACCACATTGGCTTTATTATTTTGAATAATCTGTACAAAGTTTATTTGATTCCGGTAGTGAGCTGTGCAACTGCCGTCACGTCGATTGATCGAGAGTGTGTGGAATGACAATGGTATTGTTGGTATCAACACTGCAAAGTTTCAAAAAATATGATGAGAGATGAGAATGGAACGCCTATACCATACTAATTGCTTACATATAGTTTTCTTATTAGCCACAACATGCATCTTAGGCAACATTTGTGCCGTAATAAGGGATTCATCGATTTTGATAAACGTTTGATCACCGCTAGCTCCGATCCATGTAACTTTTTTACCGTAACTTGGTCCCAGGCCACTAAAATAGATTCAAAGAAGGCAAAGAGAGTTATTAAGAAGACATCGTTTTTGTCATTTCTAAGGGAAAACTTACAACACGGCACTGGGTGTGCAATTCCAAAGGAACTTTTGTCGTTGGGAAAGCAAATTAGCCGTAGCGATGGTTTCCTTGGAGCCGCAGGGCATTCCAAGAGATTCAACTGTTATTTTCGATAAAGGTGACTTATTCTCTTCATCGCCGAAGCCGGCAGGCACTTTGTGATTGAGTTCGTTGGGTAAACGTCCCAGCTGACCCTTCTGGTAGTTTCCAAACGTATAAACCATACCTTTGAGCGTCATAAGCACCGTGTGGTTACTGCCCGCAGCAACTTGACTTATGGCACCCAGTATATGAACTTTCACTGGACCATTAACCGGCTGGAGATCACCAGTACCCAATTGACCATATTGATTACTGCCAAAGGTAAATACTTCACCAGCCAATGTCAACACTACGGTGTGATGTAAGCCACAGGAAACCTGCACAACAGGTGATGTCGATGGCAAACTAAGCAGGAGCGGCCCTAGTGGTGCTACTCGTGGTGGATCTTTATCAAAATCTATATTAGTATTTGTGTCCTCAATGGGCTTCTTTTCTCGACGTCTCATTATAAGGGTCTTTGATCGTGGTCGATGTAATTCGCTTTGCAATTGCTTCGAATCTTTAGTGTCTAAAATTGTTACCAAATAAGTATATATTTACAGACATAAATTAGTTAGATATCTATTTTCCCATTCGACAGCATCACAACATCAACGGCTGTGTGTTGTTGTTGTTGGAAAGAGGTTATCTTTAACACCTTTTCTTACATAAGCAACTAAACCAATTTTGATAAAATTAAGATTGTGCACATCTTACAAAGAATACCTTTCAATTGGTAAATATATTTTTTTGTCAAAATCGGTTCAGTGGTGTAAGCAGGAAAGGATTAACGAATTCAACGTTTGCCGTTTAATTATATAGATTCCCGTTCCCGGTAGTTTACTTACCATTTTCAGTTTCTTGCACGGATATACAAGCAGAACATAATCCACATTTTGCACAGCCAGCATCACCATGACCACATGGGCAAATGCTACCAGGCACCCTGTCTTCAATGGGCACATTCAGCGCAGAAACGCACGACACATTGTAGCCAGTACACTCCCGGCATACCATACAAACTCGACACTGACCCTGCACCAAATTGTGATCATCATAGTCACATAGCGTGGAAAAGTCAAATTTAGTGAGTTTGCTTCTATCACAAATATCACTTCCACCATTGACACTGCCACAACTGCTGCCGCTACCGCTGCCACTAGTCAAGCCAGGCACAATGCTTGATCCCGGTCCTGGTGACGAAAATGATGATCCAGATTCTTTGGCCATCGACGTCATTGTGGTCATTATCCCCGTCTTATTAAAAACTCGTCCACACTGACCTTTGTTGTTTAGACCAAAGGTGAAGAGTTGACCTTTCGCATTTAGTGCCACACAATGGGCTTTGCCCAATGCTACTTTCGTTATATGCTGGTCAATGAAATCGCTTACAAAACCCATAGAGTCACAGTGCGCTGTATCCTTGCCAAACATAATCAATTTCCCATTTTTTGTGACAAAGGCAGATGTGCCATTATTACACGCCGCATGCACAATAACATGCCCATCGATCTTTGACATCTTCTTAGGCTTTACAGCTTTTGGCGACCGACGATTTTTCGATGTATCACCATCCTCGCCACGGCGCGAAGTACCCGTGAAATACACAGTACCATCGTCATTCACTAATAGCGCATGAATGCCATCGTGACCAACACTAATATGCACAATATTCGCTGACTTTGAGATAATCAATTCAGTCAGCTTCATGGTTGGCGTTCGACCTATCGACTTCAGACCCAATGATCCCGGTTTTCCATAATAATAAACTTTCCCATTCGAACCACGCACTAAACCGAATTCCTTGCCACAAGCAACTGCCTGCACATCCAAATCTCCGCTTAACTTTGGCTCAAAATTGTTGTAAGAGGATTGGATCTTTTGAATTTGATTCTGATTAAGTACTTCATCTTCGAAGGCTGCATAGCCAAGTGTACGAAACTTTTTGCGTGCCAGCTGCAATGGCAACTCAAATGGTGGTGGTTCATTGCTAGAATTGTGGCCCCAATGCAGTTTCTTTACAACAAGGGTATCCTTAAATTAAAGAAGAAGAAGAAAAATAAGTATCAGTATGCAACCAAGGATTTGTAAAGTGTAAAAAATTATTGACTTACATCGCGATTAGTGCAGATAGCATTCAATGATTCATCATCTGTAAAGAGCACATAGTTAAAGCCCTCGCGTATGGGCAACGTATTTACAGGATTCATGCTCTTTACAGTCAATGTCTCCGTGTTAACTATCTGCAAGTGATCAGCATTTCGTTTTGTGTTACGACGAAAAAATAATTGACCATTGCTAAAACCAAGCCAACCATTACGTTCCTTAGTGAAATCATCGTTCTGGGCATATATATGACCCTTATAGGTTCCACCAAAGCCTGTGCCGATCTTAAAAAGGGCACCGCCATGCAACAGATAAATGAATGTGCCATCACAGCTCATAGCAGGTTGCATTAGAGCTGCACTAGCCGAATTCGATGGTAATTTCAATGAGATCTAGAATTGATCAGAATGGAATATATGTAGTTACATATAAGTATAGATAAACAATTTCATATGTACACCATATATGTATGAGTATTATAGTTTACCTCTTCTAAGAGTGAATTTAATGGCACTCCATGTGAATGGAAATCTGGACGTGATGGTTTATTTAATACGACACTGATTACTGTCTGCTGTAGAGCGGCTAACACTGCTGGAAGTTGAATGATTTGTGTGGATAGTTGTTTTGGTGACATAAGCATGGCTGCAATTGCTTTCAGCATTTTTCCTGTATGGCCGCGTGCTATACAGAGCCCAATAAGGGCACCACAAGCTGTTGCCGACCAATTCGCATCGTTGCCAGCGTTGGTCAATATTGTTGGTTGTGGCATGGTGGCCAAATCGAGTAACAAATCATACAGCGGGTTGATAAGATCTTCTGGTTCGAATTTAAATGACTCGGGCTGTTGCCCTTGAATGACATCGAGTAGCGCTTTAAGCGCCTTTGTGCACAGAACTGGTTGCATGTGACGTGCATCGGCAATCAACTCAAACAAACTGCGCAGTCCAGCGCCCACAATCAGTGGGACTGTAGGTAAAAATGGTTCTCGCTCAGAACCATCATCTGAGTCACTGTCTGCATCACTATTTGCCGAATCGTTACGCATGCGCTTCTCCAAATGCATTCCACCTCCACCGGCACCAGCACCACCACCACCGATTGCTAACACTGAATGACATGAGCAATCAACTAAATTGCTGACCATGCATGAGCTGGCACAAATCAAACAACATGAAGAGCTGCTGTTGCTCCATTTTTTGACTGCTGCAGCAGCAAAAGCCCCACCTTCATGGAATAGGGCAAAACGTGTCTCAGCCTCCAGTACCGTTGCACGTATTGCTGAGAAAACTGCAAATTTCGATGCATTTGGCTCCAGTTCGATGTGAGATACAGGAAATGCTGGGAACAAGAATAACTGGTCCTTTATTATCGGTGGATCAAGGGGATTAACAATGCCGCCAGGATTGCCCACACCTTCCAGGACGGCAGCTGCAGCTGCTATTGCGGCAGATTTTTTATCTTTATTTTTACGTTTCGCTATCGATTTTCGATCATTTTGTAATTTCCTGAAAAATTACCCAAAAAAAAAACAATTACAATAAATTGTAAACCATTAAGTTTCTTCTATTTATTGATCAAAATATCAATAATACTAAATATCAATAAATGGATTCGAATCAAGCAAAAACAACAACAACAACACTTGATATTAATGCAGGTCAGCACCATTAGTTAGCTAGTGTGAGAGAGAAAGTCAAAAAGAGAGAGAGAGAGAGAGAGAGAGAGAGAGATAGAGCGCTAAGATTTACTGTTATGTATAGTTTAGGTATATTGCAGTTTTGGCCTTGAGCGGCCTTTTTTCTATTCTCTTCCCATTCTGTTACTCATATATTTTGGCATAACCGTTAACTGTCACTGTATAGCAACGACAACAACAACAACAACAGTAACCAAAACAAGAAAAAAAAAAAAGAGTAACGAACGAAATCAGCTGTGCTTAGTGCTCTTATCTTGTATCAGCTGTTTGTTGAAATCTGAGGTTTTCAACCCCGAAACCGTTAGGGGTTGAAAGTGTCACAAAGAAAATCGATTTTTCAACCCCAAAACAAACCGCTTTCAGACGACTTTCCTTGCACTTTCCACCCATTTCAATAGATCGTATTTTTGTCTGAACAAAATATGAATTAAGAAATTACCTTCTTGTTGATAATTCGTAGAAATGATCGCCATACTTCATGGGATTCAAAAGTCCAACCATAACGTTTATATGGTTAATTTAACTAACTTAAATTTAAATTGTAAAGCCGCCCAAATCGATTTTTACAAAAACGGCGGCCAATCTTCAAACTCTATCGGCACCGACAGACAAAACTCAACTCAACTCGACTCAGATTCTTATTCAGATTCTTTGTTTTATTGCACAAAAATTTCAATTTCAAATTTAAATCTAAACTAATTTATGCACTTAATTATTTATAACACTATATAGAGTCGTCACTCCTCGCCATATTACGTCGATTTAAATAAATATTGTAAATTGTTATAAACACATTTTCCTTTTCTAGAAATTTTGCTAAATTTGTGTTCGTTTCGTTTCTTTTAATTATTAACAATAGGCAAGGAATTCGATTTGATTCGATTCGACTCTATTTTATCAACCAACCAACCATTCTTGGTCAGGACGTGGGGGGATACTGTTTAACCAGTGCTGAATAAATAAGTCAAACAGGTCAACAGTTCAGCAGCAGTTGAGTGTTGAAAGACGCATGCCTGTATATCTTGCTTTCTATTCCATTTATGTGTTCGTACATTTTGCAACACTTAAAAGCCAACTAAAACATCTGATATCTGTCTGACAAGTCGCGACCACGGATATTATTTACGTAATTTGTATTTGTACTTATAAAAACGAACAACTTAATAAATACTTAACATTTGTTTTCTATTTGTAGTCGTAGATAAGTGACATGGGCAACGGATTTACACATTATATGAAGCCGGATGTATTTCCGGGTCCAGATGTAGTGCCATCATTTGATCCAAAATTGGGTTTACCGAAGCGTAAGGAACGCGTTATGATCGCTACCAAGGAAGAAATGCAATCAGCCAAACTTGCACTGGAGGATCGCGATTACTGTGCCCACAAACTGTTGAAGTATCGTTCCTGCCGCGCAGACACCTTTCCATTTGTATACAAGTGCCACCATGAGAAGCACGACTATATGACGTGCGAATATGAAGACTACGTGCTGCGCATGAAAGAATTCGAACGTGAACGTCGCTTGCTGGAGCGCGAGAAACGTCTAGCGCGCAAAGCAGCCTAGACAAACACTCGAGTCGAATTCAACAAGCAATTTTAAAAGGACAGGAGTGTGATTAGATCGCATCATCATCATCATTATCTACATTATCAGTGTCGGCGATCAATCAACTTTATTTGCAGCATTTTAATGTCTTTTAACCGGCTGCTAGCTGCAAAGTGTCTACATTAGTCTTATAAAACACATAAAGCAAATTGGGGAAATAAAAATATGCTGCTAGTTAATTTACAAATTATTGTGAACTTTTTTTTTTTTTTTTTTTTGTTATAAGGTTTTTGTATTATTTACTCACTCTCAAAAGTGAAGTGAAGCATCATAAAACTATTACCACTTACTTATGTTCATACTATGATGGGAATAAATAGTCGTTTGTGATTTAAGGATAAATTTCGTTACTTTAATTAAGGATTTAAGTTGATTGTGATGCACAAAGTAGTCGAGTATGATAGTGACCACCAACCAATTGATGGCACTAATGGGGTACTAGTAGTACTATTGGCTTACACAGTTTAACACTAATATGGCAAGATAAAGGATTACTACTACAATTTCGTCATTTTCTCTATAACAAAAAAGAGAGATAGAAGAAGATTTGAGAAATTGTTAAACAACTTTGTCTTATACATAACTATAAGATATTTTGTTAAATGCGAGCAATTTACTGAGATTTCGTTAATGAACAACATCAACACATTCATCATCATCATCTTATCAGTTTTTCAATTCTTTGGTTACAAATATTATAGTTGGCTTTGCAATGTAATGATGGTGATGGTGGTGGTTTGCCGCCGACATCATCAAAGGCCAATTTTACTCCAAAAGTTGCGCATCCGACCGTCCGTGTCAAAGATGCTACGGACCATAAATACCTGCAAGAAGCCAACAACCAACATGGCAATCATCTGCAGCATCGACCAAGTGTTCACTTTGGCAAAATTGTTCTCAGCTAGATTCCCGATCTCGGGCTTCGAATGAACGCAACATGTCCTGAAGTTGACGCGCTTTCGTCAGTTGCACGCGTATACGTCCCACAAAGTCCATAATATCTTGTACCTTCATGTCGTAGTACTCATTCGGCGTCAGACCTTCAAGTATGTCTTGCCATTGTTTATCAAAGTTCAGTGGATCTGCAGGATGCTCGATAATTAACTCAAAGAACACAGTTTTCTGATTGAACATGCTGAAATTATTGTCGAAACAGAAACGATAATCGCCCTCAGTTGTGACAGCATGCCTATGTATATTCTCTGGCTTCTTATAGTCGCTCACTATAACCAAACCAATTGGATCAAGCATTGAGAAACTAATATCGAGATCACCGTGTCCGCCATCAATAACCTGATATTCAATATCTATCGTCTCGCCTTCCTTAACATTGTGATAATAGCACTCCATTTTGCCGGCTTCAATGTACACAGTCATTTCCTTCTCGTAGCCGCAAAGGACGTACGAGCACAAAGTAACAAAACTAAGCAACTGAAATAAACGCTGCGCAAGCAAAAGGATAAATAAATCAATTATTTGATTAATATTTTACTCACCATATTTTAATAATTGTTATAGACTACACAAAAAATATATATATTTACACATAGACATATGTATATTTCTATTTTAATTTTAATATTAATGTAAAAAAAACAAGTGTTTGACTGCCTACACAGCTGAGAAATTATCGATATTATCAACTTTTCGAAATTATCGATAACTAAATTATGTACCTCTTATAAAATGAGTTTACAAACTTTAAATATTTACATATGTATGTGTGTGAGTGTGTATGCACTTAGTAATTGCATTAAATATTTTTAATAATGAGTTTTTTTTTTTAAATCTTGCACGGAAACATAAACAACATCGAAACAGCTGGTATGCAAATATCAAGACAACCTTGTCAACACTGAAACCTTGCAACACACGTTCGTTTGGTACGTGAGGCGTGGGGCGGCTTAAAGCGAGGTTCTTCTAACTTGTTGAAATCAATTAATGCAAGATAGAAATCATACTGAAACGACGCGGTGAAGATTACAGACGGAGAACAAAGAATCGGAATAGATTAATCAAGGAAAAACACCATCAAAACTAACAACAGAGCGATACGCCGCATCAGCTTAAACGTGGCAATCCAACACGCACTCAACAGTCAGCAGCTGTGGTAGTGGTAGTGGTAGTGGTAGCCTACAGCAGCAGCAGCAACAACAACAGCGACATCAAAGGGAAACAAGGTCAGCAGCGTGTATCTAACGTCAAGCAATCAACACTTCTTAATTTATGGCTAAACATTTTATCTTCACATGGCTCGTGGTGGCCGCTGCACTGCCTACACTCTGCCTGGGTTTGCTCGATGGCCTTTATTGTGGCAAAGAGAATTGTTACGATGTGCTTGGCGTGACACGAGAATCGTCCAAGTCAGAGATTGGCAAAGCGTATCGTTTGTTGGCGCGTAAATATCATCCAGATCTGCATCGCGGGGTCGAAGCAAAAGCAGAAGCAGAAATTCAATTCAAAGTTGTAGCAACAGCTTATGAAATACTACGTGATGAGGAATCCCGTAACGATTATGATTATATGCTGGATAACCCAGATGCTTACTATGCACATTACTATCGTTACTATAGACGACGTGTGGCACCGAAAGTGGATGTTCGCATTGTTATAGTCGTCACACTGACTATAATCTCAGTGATTCAATACTATTCTGGTTGGCAGCGGTACGATTCCGCAATAAAGTATTTTGCGACAGTACCCAAATATCGCAATCGAGCCTTAGACATAGCCAAGGATGAGATTCAAGACAAAGTACATAATCGCAAGGGCAAGAATAAACTGTCCAAAAGTGACCAAAAAGAGGAAACCGAACGCATCATACGTAAAGTCATCGAAGAGAAGATGGATGTCAAGGGAGGCTATGCAAAACCAACAGTCTGGGATGTACTTTGGGTACAATTACTCATCTGTCCCTATACAATATTGCGTTTCATCGTGTTTCATACCCAATGGTTATGGCGCTACACGATACTGAAACAACCGTACGGACGTGAGCAGAAACTTTATGTAATTAGACGCAATATGAAGATGGGGGAACATCAGTTCAACTCACTGGAGGACAATCAAATCGAGCAGTACTTAAGACTTGAGTTGTGGCAAAGAGAGAATTTTGCCTCGTGGAAAGAAGAGCAAGAAGAGGAAATGAAAAAGAAGCTTGCGGAAAATCCACGTTACAAATCCTATCGTCGTTACATGAAGAATCATGGACCTGGTCGTCTGACCTTCGAAGATTAATGCAATGCAAGTGTCTAGATGCTTTTGAATATCAAGTTAATGATGATGACGTTGCTGATGCCAATGACCACGGGGAATTGACAATAAGAACAATCAAGTTTTATTGATTTTGAAAAAGTTAAGTCAAGTCAATCAGTGGGAATCGGTGCGAATGCTGCGATGCTGTGCGAGTCTACTTAGCTATGATGATTTATTTATAATTTATTAAGTTTTTTTTTTTTTTTTTTTTGAAAGAATAAAAAAAAAAATGTTAACAAACCAAAGGCAAAACCATGCTAAACTGACTTAATGTCATCATTACATTTCTACTTACTAATAAAGTTAAGCTAAGGGTAAAGTAAAAGGTTAAGCGAAAGTTTGCAAGAAGTTTGCTAATGCTAATATGCTGCCAATGAATCTTATTGAAGCATTGACCCCTAGACGTTTAAAAAGAAAGAAGTAAACCGGTTAAAGATCACATCACAATGATGATGGTTCAGTATCAGTCACCAGCCACGTGTATAATGAATACGAGTTATTTATTATTACTTATATGTATGTTATTTTTTATTTACGCAATCTTATTTACGCTTTGTTACTGTTGTTTGACGAAATTTAAAACGATATACATATGTGTGTATGTATGCTATGCCTTCCCTAATCAACTCATTTTTGGATGTATGTCACATATTTTTTTGTTTTTGGTCAATATTTAAACAGCTGAGCTGTTTTCTCCTCTACACCCAAAAAGCAATCTTAATGAAAATACATAGTATCGATCTAAGCAACATATATTTGAAGGCAATGAATGATCTTTGATCACCAGTCAGTCAGTCTACCAGCTAGCTATTTTACAATGCCAATGATTTTGCCACCAAGGTGCTTGCGTCTAGCCTCTTCGTGGTCCATGATGACGCATGACGTGAAGGCATCAAATTGTTTTTCCATTTCTGCCTCAACCATTTTGTAGAACCAGATTAATATACTGGAACCATGGCTCAAAAGATGGAACATTGCCGTGAACACAGAGAAGTCCAATCATGTAACCTTTAGCATGAATCGCAAGAGCTGCCCTCCCATAAACCTACATAAATG
Organism: Amiota minor; assembly: GCA_037043295.1. Lineage (NCBI taxonomy): Eukaryota > Metazoa > Arthropoda > Insecta > Diptera > Drosophilidae > Amiota > Amiota minor. The sequence goes on from JBAMAW010000991.1 coordinate 176,591, forward strand.
GAGACACTATTCCGGAAAGCACATCTGCGAAATACCTTGGACTTACTCTCTACAGAAGGCTAACTTGGCAGCCCCACATAATACATATTGAAAAAAAAAAAAAAAACAGCTCGACATAAAACTTTTAAGCATGTCCTGGTCAAGCTCGCAGCTAAGCCTTAAACCGGTATGGACTTATGGAATGCAGCTTTCGGGCACTACCTCCACATCAAACATTGAGTACCTTCAAAGGTTTCAGTCCAAAGTACTGCGAATACTTGTTGTAGCTCCCGGGTACGTGAGAAACTCAGTCCTACACAGAGATCTATAGACTCCCACTATCCGTGAGGTGATCACAAGAATCAGCAAGTCATCATCTTGCAGTCAACCTGCTCGACATCAGCCAGCACACCCGTAGATTGAATCGGCGGCATCCACTGGATTTGCCATTCAGAGTTTATCATTCAATTACGATAGAAACGTAATAACAGTCTCCTCAATCAAATTCGTTGAATATCGTTTACGATAAATTGCTAATAAAATATAATTTAAAAAAAATTGTTGGGTACATTGAAGCGTGGAGAAATTATGCAACAACTTTGCCGGCACGATGGTCGTCGTCTTGCTCAAACTTCCCGTGTTTCATCATCGATGAGAAAACGGACAATAACTTTAGAGTTTGGTTGTATCAATACCTGGCGATTGCCGCGTTTCTTGGCGTTGTGAATGCTCTTAAGTGCATCGGCCAAAACATTCATGCCCAGGTAGATTGGCATTTTGTAATCGTCGCCGAAGTGTCGATGTCTTTTTAGGTCTGCCGCGGATTTCATCACATTTTTTTTTATCTTTTGATTGGTCTATATTTCAAAGGGGTTTTTCCGTCATCTCTAAGTTTCAAGACAACCTTCTTCTCTTGTTTCATGCAGTGCTTATTACGGTCCATCTACGAATTAATATGATGTCTCTATTATTTTAGCCATATGTATAAAATTTGGGCAATATATTTCTGACTTTCTTCCTTAACTATACTATAAATCTACAGTCTGAATATAAACAAACATACTACTTATACTCGTATAAATATTTATCCTTGTAGATATTGTATTTTAAATTGCTTTTAGAATACTATAATACACAATAAGTAAATATGTAGTACATAAGTATGGATGTATAATATATATTTAATGTTGTAGTAATTGCGTTCCAATCTTCCGAGGTACACTAGTTATACACGTAGACTAGCTAAGCGTCCGTCAATCCAGTTGGTTTTTCGATTTTGTTTCCCTACTCAGTATTAACACCTACTGGGAATTCTGTATTTATTATAAGCGGGTACATTTCTGATCCGGCCTCATCACTTCCAACATTACCATTATCATGGCCATCATGTGGCAAGCAATCATCATCAAAACAGTCGCTTATGAACTCACTCTCAACAATGCACTCTTCCAGTACTTTATTGTCTTCGAAGACACAACTCATGTCAACTCCATCCCCATCCCCATCATTATTATCTTCATTTGCAGTATCATGCAATATATCCATATTGTCATCATTCAACCCAACAGTGAATCCATCACTTATCTCAATATCATAATCAATATTATGATGGCCTTGTCCTTTGTTGTTTGTGTTATTGGATAACCTTTTCCTGCATTTGTATTTCTCATGCGTTTGCAAATATATTTTTTTGGTAAAGCCAATTCCACATTGTGGACATGGAAATTTCTTCTCGCCAGTATGTATGCGCTTATGCTCTGTCAGCACATGGGCATAGGCAAATCCCTTGTGGCAAACTTGACACACATATGGTCTCTCGCCAGTATGAATGCGTTCATGTTTTTTACTTGAACCAAAATCGGAGAAACGCCGAGTACAAAACTTACAGCCATATGGCTTTTGGCCAGTATGCACGCGCATATGACGACGGAGCTCTACATTGGATACAAAGGCCTTGTCACAGACTTCGCATGGAAAGGGTTTTTCATTGATATGACGTCGCATGTGGGCCGTGAGAGCATGCTGGTATTTATATGTGTTGCCACACAGATCACAAATTTTCGCTTGTACCTTCGAATGCGGGCTGAGCCGAAGCGTTTTGCGTTTAGATGGTGATAATTCTATGTTTTTAACATCATTTGTCGCTTTAGAGGGTAATGATGATGATGACAGTGAGTTTTTCCTTTTAGCTTTGTTTTTTGATTTTTTGGTATATTTTCGATATTCTACCTCACGCTGCTGGAATGTTGACGAAGTTTTTGAACGTGTCGTAATAACATTATTGTCTTGATTGATTTTTGTAGTTTCATTTGCATTTTCACAGATTTGTACAAAAGTTTTGCTCTGCTCTGGTTGGCTTCCATTGAATGTTTTCATATCAGTCGTCAATACTGATTCGGGCAGCCTCACTTCTGACATGGAGTGATCTTCAATTATCAATATATTGTCCTTAATATCATCAACTTCTTCAGGACTTTCCTCAGTAACTTCATCATCAATTGGTATAAGTGCGCTTGCATTTGACATATTACCAAAATCAAGGCAATCGCCATCGTCAACGTCAACGTCCCCATCACCATTATCATTACCATTACCATTACCATTATGCGAATGCTGACTCATTTCAGATAATTCCTCCTTGAATTTTTTTGGTGATGATGATGATGACATTGGAAGATGAGGTAGATTTTCTTGGTCAATTGATGGTTTTGGTTGTTCCATCACCAACGTGGGCTTTGTGTACTTTACGCTTATTTTTGGTATCGTCAATGGATAAATTGCGTTCAGACATTTCACTTTAATGCCTGGTGGCAATTTAAGTTTGTGCTCTTCTAGAGCTAATTTCAAAATCTCCTCTGCCTCCAACTGTGGTTTAATCATCGATTGGAATATTTTATTTGCTCCTAGACATTTTTTTCGAAAGCGCCAAGTTATGCCCAGTTCGCGCAAGCAGACAGAGCAGATCTTTTGTGGTATCTTTGGAAACATTTTCTCCGGCAATTCCAAACTGGAACAACGTGCTATTTTCTCATAGATTAGCATTTCTGGGGTATCTGGATCATTACTGAATATCGAAGTGAACTTCTCCGTTGTGCATAAACACACTATACAAACAATTCCAAAATCCAATATTGGGTCATCCATATCTCAATAGCGCGCCCTCTACAAAAGATTAATTACAATGATATTTTAAATATAAAACTAAAAATATTACCAATTAATATTAAACATTTAATAAATATCTACAACTCGTTCTCTCTTCCGGCTATTTAAGAGATAGAAAATTTAAATGCTTAACTCATCAAGTGAAGAAATGAAGAAAGCAAAACAAAAGTAGCGAGTACTAACCACTACATAAGTTCTGGAGCAAGAGTGAACGTTGGTGAAGTGTGTGTATGCGTGCTTTCTTTTAGTGCAGTTGCACATTGCGGGTAATTTTCATTTCAAGGCGTACGGATGGCCATCACTTTTATAGTTAATATATTGTTTTATAGTTAATAATTGAAATTTAGTTTATTTTTATCCATACATTAATTTTTCATAAATTAGATCAGTTGATTTCAACATAAACAACATAAAAAATTGGTTGGCCTTAATTTGATAATTTTTTTGGCCAACGGCCCTGAATAATGGCGGCTCGATTGTCGTCAACTGCTCGATTATAAGATGAGCGAATGGAAAGGAACAAAATGGAATGGAATGGAGTGGAATGGAATTGTTGGTTACCCTGTGCTTGTGAACTATTGCGAAAAACAGCTGACCGATGCTAATAGTGAATCCGTTGGCGAGCAGCAAATCATTTTCAATAAAGCGAATTTTGAATTGTATGTGAGCAAGCTTACAAGGAGGAAGTTCGGATGCGCTTTTGAGAGCGCATTAGCATTAATAGTTTCTGTTTAAAACATCAAAGATCAGCTTAATTTCTGTTGTGATTCTGTTGAAAAAGCAAGTAGAATTGCTGAAAGTGTGGAAAGTGAAAATTTATACATCGAATACTAAATTAAAGAGAGAACATAACTTCTAAAAATGGATAATCCTATTGAATATATATCTTCGCAAATTCTTTCGTTTTTTATTCGAAAAACCGATGACGGCAATGACGGAGCCGTAATGAATATTTCGCCATTAGGAGTGGAAGTGTTTAAATTCAATTCGACTAACTTATTGAAAGATGGTGAAATCACTATAATTTTGAATATGAAATTCTGGATGTATTTTTGTAAAAAATACAATCTGGAAATGAATGATGATGCATACAAGATTGTCAAAGAAAATGCAATGAGTTCACCGGATGACGAAAAAGAAATGGATATTTTGATGAAAATCGCTCGCAATTGGATTTTGCCTCTCGGGTATGTTAAGCCGATTCAAAATGAAAGATGTTCCTTATTTTTCCAGCGTACTGCCGTAAGCCAAACCATCATAGGTTTGGTTCTTTATGGTTCCAAAGAGAACTTGCCGTATGGCTTTTTGAAAAAAAATTCTCGTAAGTTCATACGATTTAACTCATTGCAATTGGGCTATGTAAATAGGGAAGAGTCTCTCGCCGATTTTCGTGCTAGCTGTTTGGCCGACATTATAAAGCGCGTCCTAATGCAATCGTCTTGGAATCTCCTTAATGACGATGAAGAATTCAATGTCGATTCAGATATTGATAAAACTGATTGTAATAAGGACAATGAGAACAAGGAGAAAGTTTTGATTACTCTAAATGTGCGCAGTTCCATGTATAGACCAGCAAGAAAGGAGCACATCAAAGAGCGCGGTACTTTACTTAATGTTGGTGCTGTTGTGGAGCCTGTAACCAAGAAGGTCAGCTACATATCAGCCTCTGCCTATGAGGATCTACGTACCAATGATATGCATCTCTTGGCATTGCATAAATATGGACTTCGCCTAACCAAGAGCTTCAAACCCATGGAATTAGTAAAGCGTTTGGGCAAAGCTGCCGTCATTGTCGATTTGTTTGAGGTGCGCCAGAAGAGCGCCGTCGTCTTGATTCTCAATAGTACCGTAGGCTGTTCTAAAGGTACAGCGCACAACCAGTTAAGCAAAGTGAAGGTCTCTGCTTTAAAGTTTTTTTTGTTCATTTCAGGCGCTTCTTATATACTCTACAATTCATCGCGCCTGGAGACCTTGCTCCGTACATTTGATGAGCATGTTCAAATGAAAAAAATTAAACCTTTGCCCGATTACGAGGACATCGATATAAGTTTACTTAAGGAGGAAGATGAATGGAATTTAATTTATGGATTTTTGCTACGCTATCCAAATCTAATAGAGGCATGCACCGATCAAATCGCCAAAGGTCAATTTGGTGTACATATGCTTGTGCGTTACGTAAACGACTTAGTTGCTGCATTCAGTAGCTACTATCGTCGCTCGAGAATCCTAATTGTCAGTATCAATCTAACTCTAATCTCTAAAGAAATAGACAATCATTCTAAAACATTTTTTTGTTTTTTACAGACTTGTGAAAATCTAACCTCAACAGTCCATGCTCGTATTTATCTCATCAAGGCTTTGCGTAATGTGCTCAACAATATTTTATATCTGCTTGGAATTGAGCCCATGCCAGTTATGTAGGATTGCTTGATTTAATGCTGCACATTCTAATTCCTACTGAGAGATGCCATCAACACTTCTTATTCTCCTCAGCAGTAGCAGCATCACCACCACCACCACCACCACCACCAACAACAACAACAACAACAACAACAACAACTAAAAGACATTCCACCATTTTTATAGATACAGTCGAATCGCAATAATTCGTACCTTGCTGATAAAATGCTGTTCCCTTGCAATTACGAATTATCGCGATTCGACTGTATAAGAAACTTGCATTAAAAATTGCAAACGAATTTAAAGTAAAACCAAAAACAACATGAAATATTATTTTATGTTTATTAATTTTTTTTTTTTTTTTTTTCATTTTTTCATTCATTATGTATTTAACATAAATTTCTTAACATGAAATAAAAAAAAAAAAATAAAAATATTTATTACAAATTAATTATTTACATTTTTCTTTATTGTGAAACTAATATTATTTGGCATTTTTGTATTGTTCGTTCTCTCTCTATCTCTCTCTCTCATTCTCTGTCTATTTCAAGGCACACACATGTGGGTGTGATTCACCACTTTTAGTTTTTGTTTAAAAACATCTTTGCAATACTTTTGGTTTAAAGCAATTAGATTCTTCTTTTTTTTTTTTGTTTATCATCATAATCATCATCATCTTTCTTGCTTTTGCCTATTGAAATCTGCAATGAAATTCAAATTATCGCGATTATAATAAAATAATTTCTCCATAAGCAACGTGCTTCCCAAGGAATTCGCTTTGGTGCCAAGACACATATTATACTGGGGCGCTTCTAGATTGATGTCACAACTGATCTCATGATAGATGTGGACTAGCGTTGGATCCGGTGCCCGAAATATACTCAAGCGACGCAATTGCTCTACTGCCTCATTGTAGCCCAATGTTGAATCAGCTGTGTTCACAAGTGGGCTACTTTGGCGAGAGCCCACCTTGACAATCTTTTCAAGGAATTTAACATCCTCCAGACCCCAGCCAGTGATGTCCTTATCAAAGCCATTTATATCCTCATCCAGTATATCTGATTTATATATGGCACAAATGCCAAAACCAAATTGCCGGAAATAGCCGCTCTCATCATTGATCTCAATGGTCTCAGGCACCTTAGATGTCTCATCGCCATATGCAAATGATTGTTCTCCTTGCCTCCTCTTCGGATCATATTGACTGAATACAATGGGTAAATAAACCTGACGACCACGCAACGTATTCATGCGAATGCGTTGCAATGATTCCAAACTAAAAACCATGTCCACATCAATGAAAAGTATAATATCTTCATCGCGTATGTACGAGGAACGTGCTGCCGTATCCAAGGCGACACCACGAGAGAAGTCCTCATTGCGTTGTATATAATTAATCTGGTCATAGACATTGCGTTCGCGCAACTCATGCAATAGACGCATATGAGCTGCCACAGCATCGTGACTTCCAAACATGACCACCAACAGATCACAATTCGTATCTTTATGTAGGGCGACACGTTCATAGATCTCCAAAAAGCGTTGAAATGTTGCCAAACGACCGGCAATCGGAAGCACAAAAACAATTTTCGCTAATTTCTTTACAGGCGTCTTGCCTCCAGTCAAATAACTGGGTATGGTGAAATGATTCGATAGTTTCTCCATGCCATTCTTTATCAAGTTATGCAAAATACCTTTTGGCACAAAAGGAAAATATTAGATTAAATTCAAATCAATTCGAATCGAATCGAAACTCACTTTGTTGAAGTGTTGAATTGTAAAAATCTTCGCCAAATTCCTTTACAAAGATGCCAGTGAAGGCACGTTGCACGTACAAATGCCGACGAACTGGTACCGTCATCTTCTTGCCGCGATATTTCTTGTAGATCAACAACAAATCAAGTATCAAATCTTGACCATGCAAAGCATTTAAACGCTGATAGCCATAGAGCAGTTCTCGGAACTCAATGACACGACCACGTTGCCTTGAATAGTTATTAATGTTCTCCATGACTTCGGTAATGACATCTTCGAGACCCTCACGTATAGCTGAATCGATTTTCTGTTTTGGATTTCCATGATCCACCGAATATAAACTGCGCGCAATGAAAGACCATTCCAATAGATCTGATGTTGTATTTGGCACAAACTTATTCAACTCTGGACTGATACCTACAATAAAAGATCCATTGCGATATATGGATATAAACAAAATATAATACGAAATACACTTACCCAGTATATTGTGATCCTCGAAATGCCTTTTGCCATTATTTTCAATTGGTTGGCCAGGTGACACACCAGACCTCATATATGTGCTATCATCCGGCACCTCTAAATATTGCGACATCCGCTTGATGTCACGATGCAAAAGTAATGATTCCTGACGCATTTCTTCCGCTTTAAGACCTTGTATATATGAGTGCAAGCGATACATCAATGGTCCCTGCTTTATTGGATGCAAAGAAATGGCATTGTGTATCTCTTTACGTTTAAGTTTTCCCGTATATGCATGACGTCCACTGGAATTATGACGTAGGATATATTGCATCTGTAAAATAGTGATACATTCAATTCAATTATAGTTATGTATAGGAAATACACACCTCATAGTTCCAAGTGCATGGAATGCCTGCAAACTTTTGTACACACCGTCCCACTTCAACATCCTCATGGGTGCTGTAAAGATTTTTAATGCATGTCGGTATGTGGGGCGCCACACGTCGCAAGGTCTCACTGCTGAGTATGACACCGGGACCACCCATGCAAAAGTTCTCATCAAACTCAAGTGACAGCAGGCCAAATTCTTCGCTATTACCTTTGCCGGCTTGCCCAATAAACTGTGGCTTTGAACTATCAATGGAACGTAAGAATCTTTCCAATTTCGTGGGTTCAATATAGACATCATCATCCGCTCTTATGAACCATTCAAACTTATCAATAAAATGCTCATACATATAATAAAGCATCATGAATGATTTCTTTTGGGGAGGATAACGATCATCGACATTCTTTAAGCCCACCACCGGCAAATCATCATCCGAATACGAACCCTCCGAACTAAAGAACGCTATGCGACCGGGCACCTCTTTGCCCCATGTATCGTAAACGGCACGTGCCCGTACTTGTATGAAATTCTTGGCTGTCATCACGCCCACAAAGACAAGATTACGTTGGGAATTTTGTATGGTGTCCTCATCGTTCAAACCAATTATTTCATTGGGTGTCTTCAGATTTATTGGCTTTAGGCTGCAACGTTTCACAATTTCCAATGCACGATAATTTTTCAATACAGTTCCAATGCACAAGCCTATGGCAATGCCAAAGCAGGCAAAGATTAGCGTCTTACGCTTTGTCATACTATGTTTCGATATCATCTCTTGTTAGAGTATTCTACTATTTAATTGTTACATATGTTTATCTGTTATGATGATTGGTTGGTTGTTGGGTTGGTTGATTAGTTGGTTGCCTGTCGTTATTTTCATCTGCAAAAAAGAGAATAACATTTATTTTTTTTTTTCTAAATTTCAAAAAAGAACAAAACCATAAATAGGAACTTCCTGGGGATAAGAAAAGGAGAAGGGGACATTAGTGACCACCCATTGCTTTTGTTTAAACTTGTTATCTTAGTAACACTCGAGGTGACCCCCACTAGCAAACAAACAACCAAATGTACAATTACCATTGACCATCATCACAACCAGGAAACAAAAGTAATAATATTGATTTGCCAACACAATGAACTGCTGTCTGCTCCATTACTAGTCATACTCGACTTGACAATGGGCATCACAAGGATGACATAGTAATGACAGTAGTCACTAAATGGTCAGAGAAATGAGTCTTCGTTTTGCTCAGTTAAGTTCGAGCTGATCACTTATCATTTAGTGCTGCAGGCAATGAATATTTTTCTCTGACAAACAATTGCTGTCCGGCAGTTTGGTTCAAGTAAACCGATCCACCCAACTGATTACCATTTTGTAACCACCGCCCCGTTTCCCCTTATCGCAATGCGTTCGTTGATTTATCATAATATTGACTAAAGGATTTTATTTCAACAATATTTTCGTCACTACATTCAACTTTGGTCCAGGAGACTCATCCCCCCCCATTAGTCAAATAGAAATGTTTTTCCTTTAAAATATTATTTAAAAAAAAAAAAAAAAAATTGGGCGTGTGCCATCGTACACGTGATAGAAGTGAAATTTCTTAAAAACAGAAAGAGAGAGAGAGAGCGAGAGATCATTTCAAAGTCTGTCAGTCTGTCTGTCCGTCTGTATATTGCTTTTGATTTCTTTGGCGTGTCTAATTGTTGCTGTTGTGTTTACGTTTGCCGTCTGTCCCCTCTTGTACAAACTGCATGTTGTTGCTGTGGAAATATAATCTCTTTTTTGAGACTTTTCCGGTGGATTTTCAGAAAATTATTTGTTGTGAAAATTTCTCTATCTAGTACGGTTCATAAGATTCACTGACTTTTATTGCTAATTACAAACCCAAATTGATCTACATAAATGAGAAAAAATATCCATTACTCTTGAGACTTACAGCCGAGTTCACTCACATAGATCCCATCCCCCCTCATCAATTCTTTCTATATATGTATGTATGTACAAATTCCCGAGTATAAGGAATAAGCAGTTTAAATGAAATTGATTTCATTTCTTAAAATCACGTTGGATAAAAATGCTTTCAGAAATCTTTTGATTTGATTTGAGTTGAGTGAATGATGACACCAAATGCAATTGAAAAAACAGAAGAATAAAGAATTATGTTTATACAATAAAATATTTAGAAAATCAATAAAGCCGATTTGGCCTATGTATATATACATATATATATATATATATATGTATGTATGCATATGTAGCATATGATGTTATTCATAATTCCTCTTGATTATTTTAATATGTACATACGTAATTACTCTCTTTGAAGTAAATTTGAATCGATGGCGCGCTCTCCTCTCCCAAATTTATTTACTACACGTGACGACAATTGGTTGTTTGTTGTTTGTTGACCATAAAAGACTTGAAATCTTTAAACTTTTTTCTGTTTGTTATTTGTTATATTTTATAATAAATTAAAGCTTTAATAAATGCCAACTGTTTGGTTATATTTTGTTTTGTTTGGTTTGGTTTGGTTTGGAAATCTGAGTTGCAATTATTTACTCTCAATTTCTCTGCCTTTCTTTACTCTATTCAACTCTACTCTTCAAAAAAATGTGAACATAAGTATATTTTGTTATTGTAAATAGTATAGTAAAAGTTCGAATGAAGATCATTCGATCGATGCAAATGAATTTCTATTATTCATGAAGAGAAGAAACTATTAAAACACAACAATATAAAACTCACCTGCTTATAAATATAAAATGATGATCGATGTCGGTGTATACTATGGTGGTGGATTCTACTGATTATTACAATTATTAATATTATTTATCAAACATAATCATTGTTTGCACTTAAGATGAATGACAGCAATAATCATGATGATGACGATGATGCGAAGCAACAGGCAGAAAGCAACGTTTTTAAAGTAAACAAATAAACAAACAAACACACAATAATTCGATGATATAAAAATCTTTAATTGAAATTTGTTGATTTTGCTTTCATTTGCAGAAGTAAGCAATTTTATTGGCTGTTAAATCCGTGCATGCTTCGATGATGATAATTACAATAATAATTTTCCCCTTTAAATAAATACATACAAAGATCTGATTTCAAGCGGCGCCACCACCAAGTCCCGACTGACTGAATGTCCGACTATAGTCACGTCAAAGTCAGTTAGTTGGAACTATTGTAACTTCAAGCGATCGACCGAACATTAACAAATAAAATAAACAATATCACCATAACCAACATTTGTTTTGGTTGTTTTCTTATTTATCTTATTTATGTCTGAGTTTCTTCTAACTTGGTTTTCTAGCGAAATAATCACATACCCATATAATCTGATCAAATAAGAATTAAGAACAAAAAACAACATAAACAAAAAACAAAAAAAAAAAATGTGAATGAATAAATGAACGAACGAACAATGGAAATGGAACGGAACGAGTAAATGCGCTGAAACGCTGGATACCCAACCGGAGAAAACATAGTAAATTTCCATTTGATAAAAACACACAAAAAAAAAAACAGGAAAATATGTCTACAAATAAAAAATTCATTTGTTTCATTTTATTTCTTAATTTCATCAATCGACTTGTAGGCTGTAGCCCTGGTTGAGAAGATAAAGCATTGCAAAATTGAAAGTCCTTGCCAACCTGTTGCAAATATCTTCAGAGTGAATCGCACCGGCTGCCGGCTGCAAGCATCGAGCGTCGCAAATTACATATCTTTTATAAAAATTGTGAAATTTTAACCAAAATATGGCAACTGACGCAAATAAAAATGGTGGTAGCCGTGCAACCGAACTTTCTGATGCAGAAAGAGATGTATATGATCGTCAAATTCGACTTTGGGGCCTAGAATCTCAAAAGAGGTATGTATGTTTGTGGTCATTTTGGAATAATCTTATTTTTTTTTAATACATACGCATTTAATTGCATGTATAGGCTTCGTAGCGCCAAAATTCTAATAGCCGGAGTAAATGGCTTAGGTGCTGAAATAACTAAGAATATTCTCCTTTCTGGTGTCAATGCTCTTAAGTTACAAGATGACAAATTGGTAACTGAAGAAGACTTTTGTTCGCAATTTTTGGCACCTCGCGATGCTCTCGGCAAGAACCGTGCAGAGGCTTCGGTGCAACGTGCGCGTGCACTAAATACTATGGTAGACATATCAGCAGATGCCGAGCCACTGGCTACCAAAGATGAAAGTTATTTTGCTCAGTTTGATGTGGTGATTGTGATTGGAGCAAATAATAATGAACTCATTCGTATCGACAATATTTGTCGCGATCATGGAGTTAAATTCATTGCCACCGATGTTTGGGGCAATTTTGGTTATTTTTTTGCTGATTATCAAACCCATCAATATGTTGAGTATGTAATGTATATAATTTTTATAATGAAAAGCTTTGTTTAATGCGAATTAATTTTAGGGAAACACTCAAGCACGTAATAACCAACGATATTGATAGGAAAGGTGAACTTATCTCTACCCGAGTCCAACGGGAAATCACATTCCCACCTTACTCTGCGGTAACAAGTTTTGATGTTACTACAGACGAGTTCGAAAGTGTTCTAAACCGCAACGGCCCCGCATTTATAATTTTACGTATTCTGCAAGAATTCCGCGAAACTGAAAATAGAGATCCCAGCTACAAGTCACGCGAAGATGACATTGCTGTTTTGCAACGCATACGCCGTAAAAACAAAATAAATCGTGATTTTTTACCAGACAGTTCATTCGAATCAGTATTTGGTATATTTTCACCAACAGCGGCCATTGTCGGCGGAGCAGTCGCACAAGAGGTAATCAAAGTTCTGACAAGAATAGAGGAACCATATCGTAATGTATTCCTATTTGATCCAGATAAAAGTTGTGGATTTGTCGAAACTATTGGCGTCAATTAAAAACTCGTCTCTTTAAAACTGATTTTCTATATAAAAAATAAAGACTCATTTAATAAAACTTTATAAATAAGCAGCAATTAGTAAGTAAGCTTAGAGTCATCGTAGCTATAGCTTCATATTTTTATTAGTTTGTATGTATTTTTAAGTGCACTCAAACTGTTTATTAATAAATAAATAAAAACTTATTTCCTTTAGTAATTTTTTGTATAAATGCTACTACATAGTTGGTTATTTTGAGACATATGCCCTATAATTTCAGTTCGTCTAGATTCGAATGATTACCTATTCTGTAAAAAGACAGACTTAATCTAATGAGAAAAGAGAAATAAGGGAATCAGATATTGCGTTCCCTCCCCTGAAGCCAGTTTGGCGAGTGTCGATGAGCTTGTAAACGATTGGCAACAATCTTATCTGAAGGGGAACTAGAGACTATTTATGACAAAATATGAGGGAGAAGTTCTGGTCGGACGATTCAGCAGACCAGCGGTTATAGGATTCTTGAGCAATGAGGGAACTGTTGGTTATAGGTAACAACTTAGGTGAGCATGTCTTGATACAATTGGTGCAGTAGAATTTTCTGTTGTTGTCGCGTTTGAGCTAAAATAATACTGCTCCGCGGTTTTCTTGGACGTTAAGCAGGCCTTTGACACGGTATGGATTGAAGGTCTGTTTCACAAGGTCAAATGCCTAATACCTATGTGCTAAGTGCTATCTATGTGATCGAACCTTCTTTGTAAACGTGCGCGACATGAAGTCATCAGTAAAAAAGGTCAGAGGTGGCGTGTGCAAGGCAGTGTATTAGCACCCATTCTCGACTTGCTTTATAAGCTATATAATTGACTTAGATGATGACACAGCAATCCTAGTAAACTCTTACTCGGCCCAAGAAGCGTCAGAGACACTACAGGAATTCATGCAAAGATTGCACGCGTGGGCCAAGCGTTGGAACATCGGAATAATCGCAGAGAATTCAGCGAACTGTGTGGCACTTGTCCAATTGTCAACTATGACTTAAACATCATTCCGCAGGTGGACCAAGTCCGTTACCTTATAATTATCTTAGACAAGCGCCTCACATGGCGCGCTCATATTAAAACCACTACAGTATGCTGTTATGCAATGTTGTGTAGGCTTGACTGGTGGCTACGGCCGTTCAATAAATTGTCACTCAATAACAAGAGGACAATTTACATTACACAATCCAAATCCAGGGTACTACTGCCTAATTTTCCTTTCGTCTACCTAATTGGAGCAGTGTTTTTCAGGCGGAGATTTATGCGGTCTGGCAAGCGAAAAAGTTGATCAGTAGCAGACACTAAGGAGATAACAGAGACGAATGGGCGAACAAGCCAGGAGGCTCTATCGCTAAAAAACTCTGGCCTTCCTATCAGTCAAAAAATACATCTGAACTCCTACACTTTAACAAGAAAAGGACTCGGATGATGACAGGAGTTTTAACGGCGCATTGTGCAACCGGGTGAGGCTGCACGTTCGACACCAGGACTGCTGTCGTAGTTGCCAAAACGAAGAAGAAGAAGAAAGCATTCAGCACCTGCTATGTAACTGCCCTGCACTACTCAGAAGGTGAACCCGCTTTCTTGGAAGACATTTTTTTGAAGACTTGGGTAGTGTGGTGAGAGTCCCACTGAGGGATCTGGCTTGTTTTGTAGATTCTTCTGGTTGGTTTCACTAGCCAGCACGACCATAATTATTTCCCATTCCTTTTCCTATTTCTATTCTCACATCCCATCTCATCTCCTTTCCCATCCATTTTCATCCCTTGTTTTTCCCTTGACAGGCATCACAATGGGCCGTAAGGCCAAAGGGTGCACTCGCGTGTATTCGCAGGCGGCCTGTATAACATAACCTAACCTATGACCTTCTAAGTAGAAGTAGAAGGTCATCGTCAACTTAAATATTCACTCGATATAATCGCCAAGTCAGTAATCGAAAAAAATCATCGATTACTTCTGATGAACTCGCCGTTTTCTTAAAGACCTTTTAGACGGTCAATTCAGTCTCAGTCGCAGTCCATTATCGACTCGAAATCCGCACCGATAACCGAAACGATAACAAAAAATGGGCTAATGTCAGTCCAATTCGATGACCAATCGATAAAAGTAATCAAATGTAATCAGGTGCAACAAGCGACGTTGACTTCTCAAAATGCATGCAGGTATGACGAACCACGATTTTACTGTGAAACTCATTGAAATATATCCATCAGTTATTATATTACCACTTTTAAATAGATAAATATGAAGAATATGTAAACAAATAGTGTTCAGTGTGGTACAAAAACTATGAAACGATTGAATAAACTAAGATTTGGACTGATCCATTTCGATTTCTGAACCGATAACATGGACTTAGACTTAGACTGAAATGACCGTCTAAAAGGCTTTTTATTTATTTATTTCAATCGATTTCATAGGCTGCAGCCCTGGTTGAGTAGATGAAGCTTTGCAAAATTGAAAGTCCCTGCCAACCTGTTGCAAATATCTTTAGAGTGAATCGCACCGGCTGCCGGCTACAAGCATCGAGCGTCGCAAATTACATATCTTTTTTAAAATTGTGAAATTTTAACCAAAATATGGCTAATGATGCAAATAAAAATGGTGGTAGCCGTGCAACCGAACTTTCTGATGCAGAAAGGGATGTATATGATCGTCAAATTCGACTTTGGGGCTTAGAATCTCAAAAGAGGTATGTATGTTTGTGGTCATTTTGGAATAATCTTATTTTTTTTAATACATACGCATTTAATTGCATGTATAGGCTTCGTAGCGCCAAAATTCTAATAGCCGGAGTAAATGGCTTAGGTGCTGAAATAACTAAGAATATTCTCCTTTCTGGTGTCAATGCTCTTAAGTTACAAGATGACAAATTGGTAACTGAAGAAGACTTTTGTTCGCAATTTTTGGCACCTCGCGATGCTCTCGGCAAGAACCGTGCAGAGGCTTCGGTGCAACGTGCGCGTGCACTAAATACTATGGTAGACATATCAGCAGATGCCGAGCCACTGGCTACCAAAGATGAAAGTTATTTTGCTCAGTTTGATGTGGTGATTGTGATTGGAGCAAATAACAATGAACTCATTCGTATCGACAATATTTGTCGCGATCATGGAGTTAAATTCATTGCCACAGATGTTTGGGGCAATTTTGGTTATTTTTTTGCTGATTATCAAACCCATCAATATGTTGAGTATGTAATGTATATAATTTTTATAATGAAAAGCTTTGTTTAATGCGAGTTAATTTTAGGGAAACACACAAGCACGTAATAACCAACGATATTGATAGGAAAGGTGAACTTATCTCTACCCGAGTCCAACGGGAAATCACATTCCCACCTTACTCTGCGGTAACAAGTTTTGATGTTACTACAGACGAGTTTGAAAGTGTTCTAAACCGCAACGGCCCCGCATTTATAATTTTACGTATTCTGCAAGAATTCCGCGAAACTGAAAATAGAGATCCCAGCTACAAGTCACGCGAAGATGACATTGCTGTTTTGCAACGCATACGCCGTAAAAACAAAATAAATCGTGATTTTTTACCAGACAGTTCATTCGAATCAGTATTTGGTATATTTTCACCAACAGCGGCCATTGTCGGCGGAGCAGTCGCACAAGAAGTAATCAAAGTTCTGACAAGAATAGAGGAACCATATCGTAATGTATTCCTATTTGATCCAGATAAAAGTTGTGGATTTGTCGAAACTATTGGCGTCAATTAATTAATTAACTAATCTCTTATAATTCGACACTCGAAATGTAATTTATATGTATTAGTTTGAGTAAAAGCTACAATTAAAACTGATGCACCGGCATCATCTAATTCCAAATCTTCACTGTAACTTTAAGTGGCAGAAACAAATGATTTCTTTCAAATAATTACGTTTCTTAACAGGAAAAAAATGTAGTCTTTTTTGTTAGGATTTTGGGGCAATCCGAAAGGATATGTTGAATAGAAAGGTATGAATTGCAAAATTCACAAAGTGAATGTAGAAGTTTGTTTATGATGAAGCTGTGGGTTAGATATGTCTGCCCGAGACGAAACCTAATTAGAGAGACAGTTGTGGATTTATCCAAACTATTGGCGTCAATTTAGATGAATTTCAAACAAATTGAAAGACTCATTCTAATGCAGACTATACATTAGTTTTCCATATGAAAAAATATAATATTAATTTTGAATTTACAATCAAATATTGCGAAGGTCCATACCGGATATACACCCACAGGAAATGCTGCCATATGCATGCTGTACACGCTGTAAGTGCAGCCAGGTGCACACGCACATTCAACACTCTTTGAAAACGCCATTTTGGCCTGTTACGCTCTCGTTACATTACGGTCAGTGTATTAAAACGCTGAAAAGCACGCATATAGTGTTGAACATAACGTGAAAATGCACTGAAAATACAGAAATTAATGTTGTGAAGTCAACACAAAGTATCCAAAAATTGGAATAAAATAATAAATTACACAAGAAAACAGCGATTTTTCTATATTTCGTACAATTTCCTGCCAGTTCTATACGCAGATTATCAAATATGTAGTCGATGAGATTAACAACCATATGACTGTGCTGTGCAGCGTCAAAACTTGTAAACCGGACCAAAAAACAATTCTCTCAGACGTCGCAATGTCATTTTTGTGAGAGTGATACCTAACTGTGAAAAAGTGTAGCCACCATCTTTTTCGTACACAATGGGATTTCATTGTGAACTGTGAATGAGAAAATAATCATCATTTGTAATTGTGTCGCGAGTGCGTGCGTTGGTGTGTCTCAGAAGTTTTCATCTATCGCGTGAAATACCAATTATAAGAAAAAGGTGATTAGCAAATGAAATATAATTTTTTTTTTTTTTTTTGTAAATGGAAAAGTGGTAAAAAAAAAATAATAATATATAAAATTAATAGTTATTGAAATATTTTTGTCTGATTCGATTTGATGAGCGATAGAATATGGATTTTTATGACTGGATTTTTTTTTTTGTGTCCATTAAGTTGAGGCTTCTTTGGCGTAATTTTTTGGTATAATAATTTTCACAATGGCGGCGTCCATAGCAAAGTAGTGCAGACTTTTTCTATTGGTTTTTTTTTTTGTGACGAAATTGTGATTTGCATTTCAATTAAAATTTTCAAAAATTTCAGAATGGAAAAGAATTTTTTAACAATTGGATATGTCGTTGAAGTTAATTTATTTCATGTGTTGTTTTTTTTATGTTTCAAACAATTTGCGGTAAAGAAAATTATTTTTTTTTTTTGTAAATTTTCTCAGATTTTTCTTGTTCGTGCGTCTTTTTTTAGGGCGCTTCGCTTTAGCACATACATATATAAAAATATGTATATCAGTGCGTGTGTGTATACGTGTTTTTTTAGATTAGTCAAATACACACGCAGCATGTGGTGAATAATTATATGTTCCAGTGGCAGCAGCAGCAGCTTCAGCTGCATTTGGCGTTTTTAGTGCGCCCACTCTCTCCCATTAGTAGTGCGCTTCTGATGCGCGCGCGTTTATTTCTAATATCTTTCTCTTTCGCTCTCTTTACTGTCAGTTTATACTTTATTTCTCCAACATTTTTTTGTTAGGAACTCTTGCTTGCATAGTTTAGTTTTGCGCCTCTCCATATAACATTCATCCACCCTCTTTATTATTTTCTAATCTCCTGTTCTTGTCAATCTCTATTCATGTTCTTCGTATGTATTACTAGTATTCACCTTTTCACGAAAAAAAACTACCTATTCATTTACTATTCACCTCTTCTCACCAGCACTGATTGTGTGTTGCATTCATTTGAAGTTACTTTGGTTAAATTATACCTACAGAATGACTGGTGAATACCCAAAGCGCAGCATCTTGAATTCACCAAAATAGAAAACAAAAAATGGCGCTTAATCGAATATCTTCCAATGTTATTTTTGTTTTTTTTGCCAGCGTCATTTGATTTTTTCTAACGACGCAATTTGTTTTCTTGTCGCTTGCACATCATCTTCCTATTGTTGTTATCTCGCTTAAACATGGCGATGATGATGTTACTTTCTCTATTTCTCTCTCTCTCTCTCTCTCTTGCGTGTCATAAGAGTGCGGGTGTGATGTTTTCTATTAAAGTTACCTACCACTGCCTTGCCTCCGCAAAATCGACTGCTCTTTATTAAATTCTCTGCCACCGCAAAGTCGGATGAATGGAAGAACTGTGAAATAAGTATAAATAACCCAATAAGAAAAACTAATTTAAACATGAATACTTCTGAATAAATGTATCCAATAGTTATAAATACTTGTAATATGCTAAGATTGATGATCGATGATGATTAAGTTGTTCGTTCTTATGGCCACTCAACACCTCTTATAGACAACTTGGATTGGGCGGCATATGAATTGAAGCCATAGGGGTAGCGATAGGGATCATCATTTGTGTTGTGATTGAAGGGGAAGCAAAATATTTGAGTAGTTCGACTGACTAGGATTGTTTTGGGATTTGAATCTTCGGTTGGGTTTTTTCGACTGTGTGCTATGCCAAGTCAAGTCAAAGCCCATTTGATTTTGTGTACAGAATAATTCGAAAAATTAGTTTGACCCTATTTTTCCCCCCTCTGTTTTAGTTTGTTTGTTTTTCATTGAAATAATGCAAATTTTTATATACTTTCTTTTTTTTTAGTTCAAACCTAACGAACATCATCATATAAAAGAAAATGGCTCGTACCAAGCAAACTGCTCGTAAGTCAACTGGTGGAAAGGCTCCACGCAAGCAATTGGCTACCAAGGCCGCTCGTAAATCGGCACCATCAACCGGAGGTGTCAAGAAACCCCATCGTTATCGTCCCGGTACCGTCGCCTTGCGTGAGATTCGTCGCTACCAGAAATCGACCGAATTGCTCATTCGCAAATTGCCATTCCAACGTTTAGTGCGTGAAATTGCACAGGACTTCAAAACCGATTTGCGTTTCCAATCGGCTGCCATTGGTGCTTTGCAGGTAAGATAATATAATAAGATGCTCTCATCCTCGAATTGATTCTGAACTAACACATATCCACACAATAATCTTTATAGGAAGCATCTGAGGCCTATTTGGTAGGCTTATTTGAAGACACCAACTTGTGTGCTATCCATGCCAAGCGTGTCACCATTATGCCAAAGGATATCCAATTGGCTCGCCGTATTCGAGGAGAACGTGCTTAAGCAGCAGTTTCTCTTCTTCTTTTATTATATATATATATATATTACAAGATGGTTGAGGAGGAAAGAAGTGTATTTACTGCAACCACCAACATCAACAACAGAGCAACAACATATGTCATGTGTGGTAAATCAAAAAAAATGTTTAATTTTATTTGTTGTTTTGTAATATTAAAAATTTTTTGATTTACCACACATAACACATGTTGTTGCTCTGTTGTTGATGTTGGGGGTTGCAGTAAATACACTTCTTTCATAATACAAAATATTTAGAATTCAAATTTCGTTTTTCTTTGGTCTCAAGAAAACAAAAAGAATATAAAATACAAGAAACCTAATGATTAAGACAACAAGAAACAAAAACAATATACATTATTATTATTATTAAGAATTAAGGAAATTAATGAATTGATTTAAAAAAAATGGATTAATTTTTTTTTTCTTTTGTGGTTTGATTACACACTTTGTAACATTTTTCCACTTTTGTTTTGGTAATAAAATAATAATAATAATCAATGATTATGATAATGGAATTTGAATTTATATAAAGAAATAAATATTAAAATTTTAAAGATATATTGTAGACACTCGTCGTCTCTGTGACATGTCATGGTTGACTTGACTGTCGTAGTAGATACACAACATCCATAAATAATTCTAGTATAAATGCAGTTGATGTACCGACGAGTATTAAATAACATACATACATACAACCAACAAACACACACATCCATATGTATATCATTATAAAAAATATAAATTTCAAGCATAAAATTCTAATCTATGATTATTAATAATATTATAAACAAACTTAATGTTTAAAATTAAGAACACACAAAACAAAATTGTGCAATTGTGTGTGTATCCCATATAACGTAATAATCCTGTTAAAACAATCGGCTGCCTAAACAAAAGTATTCAATAGAAAAAGAAGAAAACCAACCCGCCAAGCGGGCAGGCAGGCAGACAAAGGATTAACTAAAATTATGGAATATTCTTCTTAATTTTAAGCAAAATTTATGTATTTCTAAATATTGAATGTTTTGATTGTTGTAGTAGTAGAAGAATATGTTATCTATACTGATCCATTGATTCTTTAATATCATTTATCGATTATGTAATGAAATCATCAACATTTCTTCATCATCAAGAGAATCTTGAATGTCTTGTAATGAGATGTGAAAATTTCATTCATAATAGATTTGTGACAAGGATTTGATTGATTCGAATAGAATGCAATTTAACTACTACAACACATGACACAAAATACAAATCCATTAAATTTTAAGAGCAAATTTATAAACAAGCAAAAACACACATACCAAGTTCTTTTTTACAAATTACTTACTTACATTATATATTAATTAAAAACAAATTTATAAAAGAAATAAAAAACAACAAAACGGTTTTTCTTAGAGGAAACCCAAAAAAAAAAAAAAAAAACAAAGTATCTTTTCATTGCCATCAACACCGATAAATCAATTCATTTCAATTAAAACCCCAAAATTGCCGTAGCCTCTAAATAGGGCTTTCTCTGGATGGAGCCCTCAACTCAAGGAAGCACCTCCTCAACAAGCAGACCCATCTCTCAAGCGTTTGTTGTGGTTACTTAGGCCCTGATCCTATTAAGCAATAAGCTGCTGCTCGCTAAGGCCAATTTGAACCTATTGGCTTCCCTGCGGCTACCAACGTTTACATCATATAGAGGTTTTAGTACATCTAGTACATAGTAAATGCCCCCTTCTATGTTCGCAACGATGTCATTACAGTTGTAGAGACAATTACTGATTATTATACGAACATTGTTTTAAGCACCAAGAAGTAAACGTCCTCGCAGTGCATCATTTGCACCTTGAATCTGTTGAATGGATTCAAGAATGAATGCACATGTTGATCGGGTGATTTTCCAGAAACCGTAAGTAACCATAAGCATGGGAAAATGACACAAGATTAGATAAGCAGCGGCATCTTTTTTGTTTGTTCATCTTTTATTACGTTAATCAAATACCAAGGTACTTCTAAGACATAGGCCTCGTACATTAAATTAATATAAATTTATGGTTAAGAAAATCGCTAGATCACTAGGGTGGTGTCTTTTAAGTCGTCTGCGGCGACAGTTATGTTTAAGGAGTTCGTTGGCAAGTGGATTGAGGTGAGAGATCAGGCGATCATTATATCTGCCTGCTGGCGTGCCTGTTGATTTCCTCTCAAACTGAAGGCATCTCGATCATCATTATGTAGAGTACTATTTTTGACGAACCATAGCGCATCGGTTATTTTCCGAAGGGCTTTATTCTTGGTGACTTGAATACGTTTGATTTGTGAGTAGGTTGCCAGACCCCATAGCTGTATATCGTATGTCCAGGATGGCATGATGATTGCTTTGTATAATGTGCTCGTGGAACGTAGCAGCCAGTTTAGCCTGTGAAGCTTGGTTAAACATGTTTTGGTGACCCCAGTAATGTGTCGGTTTCCATGTCAAGCGTCTATCCAAATGTATTCCGAGATATCTCACCTTTTACATGATGGTGGTGGTGGTCGGGTCGGTTCGTGTGCCCACAAGAATAGAGAATACGAGTAAATTGTAAAAATAGTATGTAGTAGTAGTAATTTGGAAACGAAGTGACTTGCTACTGAGCCACCGTGGGCAGCTACAAACATTTATTGATTTGTACTTAGTATTTCTATTCAGTGGGCATGGTTGGCTTAGTCCTGAAGCAATTGATGAACAAGTACAGTTGTGTTTTAACACAACTCATTTCTTACATATGTATGTATGTTTGGTATGCACAAGTTACCTTTACTTAACTAAAGAATTGAATTGGGCTTAATGTTTGATAAAGTCAACATTCGACTACAAAGAAATGACGAAGGCACAACTGTTTGCCATGGCCCTCCAACCGTTGCTGTGCCTGATAATCTCCTCTCTACTCGTTACAATCATGACCGAGTTTCTGACAAACCTTCACAGCAACTTGGTTTGGAATCTAGGAAGAATTTCAGATTGCCCCAAAATAGTAAACCGTAGGTAGGTCCAAACTGGCTTTAGAATGGTCTTATACAGTTTTCATTTTGGGACTGAGAAGTCAACTCATTCTTAGCTTAGACTTTACCAAATTAGTATTTGTATGCCACAAATACTGGGGCACTGTGTCGTCCTCAACTGTTTTCAATGCGTGCTTATACGGAGGTCCCTCTTCAGTAAATATGAAATGTATTTATTTGCAGATTTCTCTGTCCGTGGCCATAAACTACAATCAAATTAGATTGGTTTATTCGCTAGAAAAATTTTTGATCTACCCAGTTGTTTCGTGGTTTTTTGTACTATTTGGGACACAGTTGTAGTTAACAGAAAGGTGCCACACATGACCTGTATTTTTGGCATACGACGTACTTACTTAGATAAGAGGGACGGACATTCACGCAACGTGGCAAACGTGGAAAATGCGAAAACAAAGTGATCTGCCCAAGCATATGTATGGCTTAAGTGAAAAATAAACATGGTAAATGGATTATTGATGGCTAATTCTGAAATTAATTCAATTATTTCATTTGTTTTGCACTTTCTCGACATTTTTATTCGTTTGTTTACATTATGCATACAAGCTTGGAGTTGTGTTTGCGAGAACAGCTGATTTGCAAAGTGCAAACACATACACAAACATATTTGCCACGATTCAACTAAGTCCGTCGTCTATCTGTCTGTTTCTTTGTACCTCATTATGTGAGCTAACCGACTGAAATTTGATTTGATTTACGCAGAGCAAACAAATACGAGCTGCGTTTATTTATGCGTTTTTGTAAATACCCTACTATACCCGATAATATTATTAATAATTACCCTTGATTATTATTTACATGTAATTTTAAACATTTTAAATAAAAGTAATTACCCTTGTGAATCCTATTCTTTTCCATTCACAGTGTACCATAATTCGAATCAATCGTGATGCGACCATTGATTCAAATCACATTTGACAATAAAAACAACTGCGGAAATGACGTAATGGAGGCAATGTTGTAGTAGAACATGATCCGGATCATACATAGTCGCACCACAAACTGATACGCCATTGGGCGGCGGAAGACTTTAACGAGTATTTTGCAATTTTTTCTTGAAAGTTGGCAGCTTTTTGGTACCGTCTCCTTTCTTTGCGCACCAACATAAAAAAAGCTTTTTTCGTTGGGCACCAAAAAAAAAAACAAAAGCTTTTCTTGATATGCCCCAACACAACAGCAGATTTTTTCGTTGGCCTCCAAAAAAACAAAAGCTTTTCTTGATGAGCACCAACATAACAGCAGCTTTTTTTCGTTGGCCACCAAAAAAAACAAAAGCTTTTCTTGATGAGCCCCAACTTAACAGCAGATTTTTTCGTTGGCCTCATATGCTTCATGTCGATAATTTCGATTTCACCAAACCACTCGTTGCCTGGCAAAGTACAAAGCTCTTTGTATTAAGAAAACAGATATCTCTAATGGTGCAGAAAAAATGCCTATCGCCGTAGTAAACCACTACGACGATTCTTTGCCACCTGCTTCTACATATGCGGCGGAACGTATACCAACAGAGGGTGTGTTCCTCAATCTTGACAAAGAGTTTCTTTTCGGATGCGATTGTGAAGATGATTGTTCGGTAAGCAAAATACATCCTCTTACACATAAGCACACGTTTTTAGATGGCAATAATTGTTCTTAGGATAAATCAAAATGCTCGTGCTGGCAACTCACTATAGAGGGAGTTTTGACCTGCAATGCAGAGAAGCCTATCAACACGATTGGCTATCAGTACAAGCGGCTTAACGAACTTGTACGCACTGGCATATATGAATGCAATTCGCGATGCAAATGTCACGCGAATTGCCTAAATCGAGTCGTACAGCATCAATTAAACACACAGTTCATTCTTTTCAAAACAATAAATCGTGGATGGGGAATAATGGCCACAATGGATATACCAAAAGGTGCATTTATATGCACCTATGCAGGACTCTTGCTCACAGACACAAAAGCCGAGGCTGCTCTTCATGTTGGTGATGAATATTTCGCCGATTTAGATTATCTTGAAGTGGCTGAAGAATGCAAAGAATATTATGAAGACGCGTCCATCACGTAGGTTGACTCCAAGAAAGAGAGGTGTCTGCCAAGATAGACCAGTGAGCAGTCCCAATCGAAATGAAGACATGAACGGAACGTTGCCTGGAAAATCGGTGCGAGAATTGTTTGGCATGGATGAACACCCTTACATTATAGATGGGAAAACTACAGGCAATTTGGGCCGCTACTTCAATGTATGTGATATATTGATTTAATTTGATTGATCGCCGTTTTCTTAAAGACCTTTTAGACGGTCAATTCAGTCTCAGTCGCAGTCCATTATCGACTCGAAATCCGCACCGATAACCGAAACGATAACAAAAAATGGGCTAATGTCAGTCCAATTCGATGACCAATCGATAAAAGTAATCAAATGTAATCAGGTGCAACAAGCGACGTTGACTTCTCAAAATGCATGCAGGTATGACGAACCACGATTTTACTGTGAAACTCATTGAAATATATCCATCAGTTATTATATTACCACTTTTAAATAGATAAATATGAAGAATATGTAAACAAATAGTGTTCAGTGTGGTACAAAAACTATGAAACGATTGAATAAACTAAGATTTGGACTGATCCATTTCGATTTCTGAACCGATAACATGGACTTAGACTTAGACTGAAATGACCGTCTAAAAGGCTTTTTATTTATTTATTTCAATCGATTTCATAGGCTGCAGCCCTGGTTGAGTAGATGAAGCTTTGCAAAATTGAAAGTCCCTGCCAACCTGTTGCAAATATCTTTAGAGTGAATCGCACCGGCTGCCGGCTACAAGCATCGAGCGTCGCAAATTACATATCTTTTTTAAAATTGTGAAATTTTAACCAAAATATGGCTAATGATGCAAATAAAAATGGTGGTAGCCGTGCAACCGAACTTTCTGATGCAGAAAGGGATGTATATGATCGTCAAATTCGACTTTGGGGCTTAGAATCTCAAAAGAGGTATGTATGTTTGTGGTCATTTTGGAATAATCTTATTTTTTTTAATACATACGCATTTAATTGCATGTATAGGCTTCGTAGCGCCAAAATTCTAATAGCCGGAGTAAATGGCTTAGGTGCTGAAATAACTAAGAATATTCTCCTTTCTGGTGTCAATGCTCTTAAGTTACAAGATGACAAATTGGTAACTGAAGAAGACTTTTGTTCGCAATTTTTGGCACCTCGCGATGCTCTCGGCAAGAACCGTGCAGAGGCTTCGGTGCAACGTGCGCGTGCACTAAATACTATGGTAGACATATCAGCAGATGCCGAGCCACTGGCTACCAAAGATGAAAGTTATTTTGCTCAGTTTGATGTGGTGATTGTGATTGGAGCAAATAACAATGAACTCATTCGTATCGACAATATTTGTCGCGATCATGGAGTTAAATTCATTGCCACCGATGTTTGGGGCAATTTTGGTTATTTTTTTGCTGATTATCAAACCCATCAATATGTTGAGTATGTAATGTATATAATTTTTATAATGAAAAGCTTTGTTTAATGCGAGTTAATTTTAGGGAAACACACAAGCACGTAATAACCAACGATATTGATAGGAAAGGTGAACTTATCTCTACCCGAGTCCAACGGGAAATCACATTCCCACCTTACTCTGCGGTAACAAGTTTTGATGTTACTACAGACGAGTTTGAAAGTGTTCTAAACCGCAACGGCCCCGCATTTATAATTTTACGTATTCTGCAAGAATTCCGCGAAACTGAAAATAGAGATCCCAGCTACAAGTCACGCGAAGATGACATTGCTGTTTTGCAACGCATACGCCGTAAAAACAAAATAAATCGTGATTTTTTACCAGACAGTTCATTCGAATCAGTATTTGGTATATTTTCACCAACAGCGGCCATTGTCGGCGGAGCAGTCGCACAAGAAGTAATCAAAGTTCTGACAAGAATAGAGGAACCATATCGTAATGTATTCCTATTTGATCCAGATAAAAGTTGTGGATTTGTCGAAACTATTGGCGTCAATTAATTAATTAACTAATCTCTTATAATTCGACACTCGAAATGTAATTTATATGTATTAGTTTGAGTAAAAGCTACAATTAAAACTGATGAACCGGCATCGTCTAATTCCAAATCTTCACTGTAACTTTAAGTGGCAGAAACAAATGATTTCTTTCAAATAATTACGTTTCTTAACAGGAAAAAAATGTAGTCTTTTTTGTTAGGATTTTGGGGCAATCCGAAAGGATATGTTGAATAGAAAGGTATGAATTGCAAAATTCACAAAGTGAATGTAGAAGTTTGTTTATGATGAAGCTGTGGGTTAGATATGTCTGCCCGAGACGAAACCTAATTAGAGAGACAGTTGTGGATTTATCCAAACTATTGGCGTCAATTTAGATGAATTTCAAACAAATTGAAAGACTCATTCTAATGCAGACTATACATTAGTTTTCCATATGAAAAAATATAATATTAATTTTGAATTTACAATCAAATATTGCGAAGGTCCATACCGGATATACACCCACAGGAAATGCTGCCATATGCATGCTGTACACGCTGTAAGTGCAGCCAGGTGCACACGCACATTCAACACTCTTTGAAAACGCCATTTTGGCCTGTTACGCTCTCGTTACATTACGGTCAGTGTATTAAAACGCTGAAAAGCACGCATATAGTGTTGAACATAACGTGAAAATGCACTGAAAATACAGAAATTAATGTTGTGAAGTCAACACAAAGTATCCAAAAATTGGAATAAAATAATAAATTACACAAGAAAACAGCGATTTTTCTATATTTCGTACAATTTCCTGCCAGTTCTATACGCAGATTATCAAATATGTAGTCGATGAGATTAACAACCATATGACTGTGCTGTGCAGCGTCAAAACTTGTAAACCGGACCAAAAAACAATTCTCTCAGACGTCGCAATGTCATTTTTGTGAGAGTGATACCTAACTGTGAAAAAGTGTAGCCACCATCTTTTTCGTACACAATGGGATTTCATTGTGAACTGTGAATGAGAAAATAATCATCATTTGTAATTGTGTCGCGAGTGCGTGCGCTGGTGTGTCTCAGAAGTTTTCATCTATCGCGTGAAATACCAATTATAAGAAAAAGGTGATTAGCAAATGAAATATAATTTTTTTTTTTTTTTTGTTAATGGAAAAGTGGTAAAAAAAAAATAATAATATATAAAATTAATAGTTATTGAGATATTTTTGTCTGATTCGATTTGATGAGCGATAGAATATGGATTTTTATGACTGGATTTTTTTTTTTTGTATCCATTAAGTTGAGGCTTCTTTGGCGTAATTTTTTGGTATAATAATTTTCACAATGGCGGCGTCCATAGCAAAGTAGCGCAGACTTTTTCTATTGGTTTTTTTTTTGTGACGAAATTGTGATTTGCATTTCAATTAAAATTTTCAAAAATTTCAGAATGGAAAAGAATTTTTTAACAATTGGATATGTCGTTGAAGTTAATTTATTTCATGTGTTGTTTTTTTTATGTTTCAAACAATTTGCGGTAAAGAAAATTTTTTTTTTTTTGTAAATTTTCTCAGATTTTTCTTGTTCGTGCGTCTTTTTTTAGGGCGCTTCGCTTTAGCACATACATATATAAAAATATGTATATCAGTGCGTGTGTGTATACGTGTTTTTTTAGATTAGTCAAATACACACGCAGCATGTGGTGAATAATTATATGTTCCAGTGGCAGCAGCAGCAGCTTCAGCTGCATTTGGCGTTTTTAGTGCGCCCACTCTCTCCCATTAGTAGTGCGCTTCTGATGCGCGCGCGTTTATTTCTAATATCTTTCTCTTTCGCTCTCTTTACTGTCAGTTTATACTTTATTTCTCCAACATTTTTTTGTTAGGAACTCTTGCTTGCATAGTTTAGTTTTGCGCCTCTCCATATAACATTCATCCACCCTCTTTATTATTTTCTAATCTCCTGTTCTTGTCAATCTCTATTCATGTTCTTCGTATGTATTACTAGTATTCACCTTTTCACGAAAAAAAACTACCTATTCATTTACTATTCACCTCTTCTCACCAGCACTGATTGTGTGTTGCATTCATTTGAAGTTACTTTGGTTAAATTATACCTACAGAATGACTGGTGAATACCCAAAGCGCAGCATCTTGAATTCACCAAAATAGAAAACAAAAAATGGCGCTTAATCGAATATCTTCCAATGTTATTTTTGTTTTTTTTGCCAGCGTCATTTGATTTTTTCTAACGACGCAATTTGTTTTCTTGTCGCTTGCACATCATCTTCCTATTGTTGTTATCTCGCTTAAACATGGCGATGATGATGTTACTTTCTCTATTTCTCTCTCTCTCTCTCTCTCTTGCGTGTCATAAGAGTGCGGGTGTGATGTTTTCTATTAAAGTTACCTACCACTGCCTTACACGAATTCTCTGCTACCGCAAAGTCGACTGCGCCTGTGTCAGTTACGCTTAATGGAATTCTCTGTCTCTTTCCCAGAATATGCTTAACCGAATTTCATTATCAATTGAAATTAGAATTTCACTGAACAAATTTTATAGCTATTATCTGTTGTGCGTTTGTTCTTCCCGCTTAAATGTCTGTCTGCCTTAGCAAAACATCTGATTATTTTGCGCGCTAAAAATTGTTTTCTTTTATGAAATTTTCGTATTTTAATGGCGACGCTTCTATTTTCTTGGTTTTTCCCTCGTTTTTTCAGCTGCTTCTCTTTTGTCATTTGTTCAGCACAAATTAGATTTCTTGCATTTTCTATGCAATTTTAAAATTCTTTTCATGTGCGTGGTGTGTGATTATGAAATGAACATTATTTTCCTTTAGTCGGATGAATGGAAGAACTGTGAAATAAGTATAAATAACCCAATAAGAAAAACTAATTTAAACATGAATACTTCTGAATAAATGTATCCAATAGTTATAAATACTTGTAATATGCTAAGATTGATGATCGATGATTATTAAGTTGTTCGTTCTTGTGGCCACTCAACACCTCTTATAGACAACTTGGATTGGGCGGCATATGAATTGAAGCCATAGGGGTAGCGATAGGGATCATCATTTGTGTTGTGATTGAAGGGGAAGCAAAATATTTGAGTAGTTCGACTGACTAGGATTGTTTTGGGATTTGAATCTTCGGTTGGGTTTTTTCGACAGTGTGCTATGCCAAGTCAAGGCAAAGCCCATTTGATTTTGTGTACAGAATAATTCGAAAAATTAGTTTGACCCTTTTTTTCCCCCCTCTGTTTTAGTTTGTTTGTTTTTCATTGAAATAATGCAAATTTTTATATACTTTCTTTTTTTTTAGTTCAAACCTAACGAACATCATCATATAAAAGAAAATGGCTCGTACCAAGCAAACTGCTCGTAAGTCAACTGGTGGAAAGGCTCCACGCAAGCAATTGGCTACCAAGGCCGCTCGTAAATCGGCACCATCAACCGGAGGTGTCAAGAAACCCCATCGTTATCGTCCCGGTACCGTCGCCTTGCGTGAGATTCGTCGCTACCAGAAATCGACCGAATTGCTCATTCGCAAATTGCCATTCCAACGTTTAGTGCGTGAAATTGCACAGGACTTCAAAACCGATTTGCGTTTCCAATCGGCTGCCATTGGTGCTTTGCAGGTAAGATAATATAATAAGAGGCTCTCATCCTCGAATTGATTCTGAACTAACACATATTCACACAATAATCTTTATAGGAAGCATCTGAGGCCTATTTGGTAGGCTTATTTGAAGACACCAACTTGTGTGCTATCCATGCCAAGCGTGTCACCATTATGCCAAAGGATATCCAATTGGCTCGCCGTATTCGAGGAGAACGTGCTTAAGCAGCAGTTGCTCTTCTTCTTTTATTATATATATATATATATTATAAGATAGTTGAGGAGGAAAGAAGTGTATTTACTGCAACCACCAACATCAACAACAGAACAACAACATATGTTATGTGTGGTAAATCAAAAAAATTTTATTGTTAAATGTTTAATTTTATTTGTTGTTTTGTAATATTAAAAATTTTTTTGATTTACCACACATAACACATGTTGTTGCTCTGTTGTTGATGTTGGGGGTTGCAGTAAATACACTTCTTTCATAATACAAAATATTTAGAATTCAAATTTCGTTTTTCTTTGGTCTCAAGAAAACAAAAAGAATATAAAATACAAGAAACCTAATGATTAAGACAACAAGAAACAAAAACAATATACATTATTATTATTATTAAGAATTAAGGAAATTAATGAATTGATTTAAAAAAAATGGATTAATTTTTTTTTTCTTTTGTGGTTTGATTACACACTTTGTAACATTTTTCCACTTTTGTTTTGGTAATAAAATAATAATAATAATCAATGATTATGATAATGGAATTTGAATTTATATAAAGAAATAAATATTAAAATTTTAAAGATATATTGTAGACACTCGTCGTCTCTGTGACATGTCATGGTTGACTTGACTGTCGTAGTAGATACACAACATCCATAAATAATTCTAGTATAAATGCAGTTGATGTACCGACGAGTATTAAATAACATACATACATACAACCAACAAACACACACATCCATATGTATATCATTATAAAAAATATAAATTTCAAGCATAAAATTCTAATCTATGATTATTAATAATATTATAAACAAACTTAATGTTTAAAATTAAGAACACACAAAACAAAATTGTGCAATTGTGTGTGTATCCCATATAACGTAATAATCCTGTTAAAACAATCGGCTGCCTAAACAAAAGTATTCAATAGAAAAAGAAGAAAACCAACCCGCCAAGCGGGCAGGCAGGCAGACAAAGGATTAACTAAAATTATGGAATATTCTTCTTAATTTTAAGCAAAATTTATGTATTTCTAAATATTGAATGTTTTGATTGTTGTAGCGATGG